>JADRCH010000159.1:386936-405774 GCA_019843965.1 Rhynchomys soricoides
ACCATTGAGCCACGCCCCCAGTCCCTCCCTGGAGGATTCTAGGCAGGGGCTCTACCACTGAGCCATGCCCCAGCCCCTCTCTGGGGGATTCTAGGCAGGGGCTCTACCACTGAGCCATGCCCCAGTCCCTCCCTGGGGGATTCTAGGCAGGGGCTCTACCACTGAGCCACGCCCCCAGTCCCTCCCTGAGGGATTCTAGGCAGGTGCTCTACCACTGAGCCACACCCCCAGCCCCTCCCTAGGGGATTCTAGGCAGGGGCTCTACCACTGAGCCACACCCCCAGCCCCTTACTGGGGAATTCTAGGCAGGGACTCTACCACAGCACTATATCTACAACATATGGGTTGTTTTTGTCTTGTGACAGTATCTCCCTATGTGGCCCAGGCTGGCTTCCACCTTGTGGTAATTCCTGCTTCAGGTTCTGGTTATTTTTGAAATTTGATTTATATTTATCAGTCTATTAGAGGAGAGGGTGCCATATCAAGTATGTGGCAAACAGGATAACTCTCAGGAGTCAACGTCTCCCCCACCAGATGGGTCAAACTCAGTTCATCGGGGCTGATGTCATGCACCATTATCCTCTGAGCCACATAGCCAGCCCCACGACCTATAGGTTCTTGAGGGAGGGTCTCACAATGTAGCCCAGTTTTAGCCTTGAATTTACAATCCCCCTGCCTCAGGCATTCCCCACCATAAATGCAGACATCCTTTCTTCTTCAAGCAGATGAGGTCTTTTAGAGAAACAAACCTTCAACCTCGTGATTTCAGCACGCCTCCTGTCTGTTCCCTGGAGTCCCCTCTACTGGAAAACACATCAGACAGTCAGCCCAACCTCTGCCTCATGCAACATCAGGGCTGGATGTCGAAATGATGAAGAAAGATTCCAGGTGCGAAAGTTCACAATATACAGAGTTCAAAGTCAGGTCAAACCCTGGCTCGGAAGTCAGATGGTGAGGGAGATGGCAAGATGGCTCTGTGGGAGCAGTGCTTACCACGCAAGGATCTGAGTACTGAGTACAATCTCCAGCACCCAAGTGACATCAAGCTGGGCGTGGTGATGCCTCAGTGTTAAGGGGACAGAAAGATCCCTGGGGCTCACTGGCGACCAGCCTAGCCTAACTGATGAGTCCCTGGCCAGTGTGAGATTGCGTCTCAAAGAACAAGGAGATGGCTCAGTGGGTAAAAGTTCTTGCCACACAAGCCTGACTCTGAATCATGAGAAGACATGAAAAAGCCAGACACAGTAGCAGGACAGCTAGCCTGGAAAACACTGGTAAAATAACAGAGACCCTCAACTCAAAGGAGAATGGAATGGAGAAGCAACCCAGGAGATTATCCTCTGACCTTCACACAAGTGCCACAATCACACACACACACACATACACACACACACACGTGTGTGTATACACACTCAAATGCACACACGTGCACACACACTCGAATTTGTGAGCACACACGAACACACACACGAGTACACACACACACTCGAATTTGTGAGCACACACGAACGCACACACGAGTACACACACACACACACACTCAAAGTGGCCAGTATGGAGGATGACACAGGAGGTTGCCCTACAGCCTCCACATGTAAACATACAAACGCATGCATAACTTTTTTGAACAACTTAAATTTTTAGGGATTTGGCTCAATGGTTTAGATGCTTGCCATATGCCCAAAAGAACCAGAGATGGGGATGCTGAGCGGGCATGGTGGCCTTCCTGCAATTCCAGCCTTAAAAGGCAGAGACAGGGATCCACAGAGCAAAATTATAAAGACTAAGCCATGTCAGTGAGCTGACATGAAGAGAGTGAAAGGAAGGTTTTCAATGTCAGCCTTGGGTCTCCACCCATGTGTACACCCACACGTGTAAACAAGGGCACGTACACGCACAGACACCACATAACACACATGGAAAGAGGAACAGTCAAATGGTTGGGGATCTTAGAAGTGTGAGGGACTGGGGACAGTAGGCAAATAGGGAGCTGCTAAGGGAGTCTGGTTTGTAAAAAAAAAAATTACTATTACGCTATTATGGTCATCACTTGGAATAAATAGTGTTTTCCATGTTTATTTCATTTTAATTTTAGACAGGGTCTTGTTAAGTCAACCAGGCTAACCCTGAACTTGTGTTCTACCTGCTCAGTAGCTAGGATACCAAGTACGGGCCACCATACCCTGCACAGTTTCTTTTCTCCCTATTCCCACCCTGTGAGACAGAATCTCATGTAGCTGAGGCTGGCCTTAAACTCAGTATGTAACTAAGGATGACCCTGAACTCTCATCCTTCTGATCTAAAGGCTTGTGGGCGTGTGTCACCATGGCCAGTTTGTGGCCAGTGATGCTGGGAATGGAGCCCAAGGGGGGCTTTGTGTCAGGCGAACACTCCACCAAGCCCCAGCTGAGTCTCCTCTAGCCAGGGTGGTCTCTCATTTGCCAAGTAGTGAAGGCTGTGTCCCCCCTTCCAAGTGCATGCATCACAAGCATGCAACACCACCCCTGACCTTCTCTTTTTACTGTTTTCTGTTTCATAAATGACCTAAGGCACCGAACTACCTTGGGAAGCAAAGACAAGCTTCATTCCTTCAAAACAAAACAAAATAGGATCCCCGGAGATGGCCCTTGCCTCCAAAGCTCAATGACATGGGTACAGTCCCCAGAACCAACATTCAAGGAAGAGAAGCCACTCCTGAAAATTGCTCTTTGACCTCTACATACATACACACATGCAAAATAAATAAAAGTAATTTAAAAATATTTAAAGTAAATATTTAAAAATTAAAAACAGGCCAGGCAGTGGTGGCGCACGCCTTTAATCCCAGCACTTGGGAGGCAGAGGCAGGTGGATTTCTAAGTTTGAGGCCAGCCTGGACTACAGAGTGAGTTCCAGGACAGCCAGGGCTACAAAGAGAAACCCTGTCTTGAAAAACAAACAAAAAAAAGACACAACATGCAGCAGTGTGGCCTCACCCTCAGGACAGGAAAACAGGGCCCTGGGCAAAGCCAAGGCCAGGAAGCAGGCATTAGGTTTCAGGTCCTGGATTCATGCCACCTTCTAGTGATACTGGGGCACTGGAGTAAGGGACAGGGATGTGTTTCAGGTCTGGCTATTAGAAGTCCCTCCTCTTCACAAGTCCAGAATCCTAGGGGGTGGGCTACACAATACTCAAGCAAGAGGGGTCAGAGTCTCAGGGCAGGGATCTGCGTCCTTCCCTGTGTACTGAGGCTTAGATTTCTCAGAAAGACCCTCTGTCATGTCTCTCCAAGCCCCCCAACCCCACCCCCAGAGGCCCTGCTTATAGCAGGCAGGGTGCAGCTGCCCTGAGCCTGCCCCTAGGAGGGAAGGCCAGGCCTTGGTAAGCAGGCAGTTCCTTTGGAGGGTCAGGTTTCCACCAGTTATTTAAAGCCTGGCTCCTGGTTCCTGGCTCCTGGCTCCTGGTAGGCGACACCGGCAGCCGCCTGCGTGACCAGGATGAAAAATCACAGTGCTATCTGGGACCTGAGTGCCTATGGCAACTGGCAGTGTGGCCTTGGAGACTAATCTCCAGGCAACAGGGCCTCTCCTGGGGCGGGCTACTGTTCCTCACAGGGCAGCCTCTGGCTGGGGGATGGAAAAAGCCCCTGACCCAGCAGAGAGGACATCTGTGCCTAGCCATAGAACTTCCCACAACCACACCCTGTGTGTGTTCATGAGCATACATACACCACACACATGCACACACACTCACACGCAAGCACACACAGGCAGCGTCACACGCAAGCACACACACGCAGCGACATGGCCAGCAGCTCATACACACCACACCAGCATGCATGGCTTCAAGCTGGAAGGGACATCTCCATAACAAGACAAGAAAACAAGACCACCGGGATTCAATCAAACCAGTTTTTGCGGGTTTTTTATTTTGTTTTGTTTTCTTAGGCTGGGTCTCAGTCAGCTCAGGCTGACATGATACTAGACGTAGCTGAAAAGGACCCTGAACCCTGGTCCTCCCGGTTCATCCCTCTAAATGCTGGAGGACAGTCATGTATTACCACATCAATACACACAGTGCTGACTGTAGGACCCAGGGCTGGCCGCAAATGTGCTATGTAACTGAGGACAACTTTGAACTCCTGATTTTCCTGCCTCAGTCTCCCCAATGCTGGGATTACAAGTGGGCACCAACAATATTTGCTCCTTTGACTACAATTACACTCTGTCCAGGGTAGAAACGTGGTGGGGAAGGACATCACTCGGCTGGCACAATACTTACCCAGCAAGCAAAAAGCCCTGGGCTCAGTCATAAACTGGGCCTGCTTGAAGCCAGCCTGGGCTATATAAGACCTGACCTCAACAAACAAAAACCCTCAAAAGACAAAATTAGTGGCAAGCAAGAAGCACAAAATGATGGGAGGCAACAGGGGAGGGGAGTGGCTCCCCAAAGGAGATGATGCCAGAGCTGACCTCAGCAATGCGGTCATCAAGGGGGATGCCTGCCCCACCCCAGCCCAAAGTACCCACCTCCCGGGCCACAGAGCCGAGCAGACTTTGAAGGCTTGCCAAATGACTGGCTGCCCAGGAAACCCAGCCGCCAGCCTGGGCCGCCCACGTGTCTCGGTCAGAGTTGAGCAGGGCAGCAGCCTCGGCTGGAGGATGGGCAAGTGGGTAAGGTAAGGATCAGGGTTGCAGTGATGAGGTGAGGAGCAGGAAGTGGCGGGTGAAGACAACTGAGAAGGGCCTTAAGGCCCTGGGACCAAGGATATTCAAGCAAACAGGAGCCATACACAGAAGGGCTTAAAGCAGGTGCAATGAATGCCCAACCGGGCTGAGGGTTATGGCGCATGTAAAGCTGTCCAGGGTCAAGATTGGAGTCTGAGAAGAGAAGTAAGGGTGATGCCTGAAGCAGACAGGAAAGCGGCAGAGCAGTGATTTAGGGGCACATGGGGTCCTGAGGAAGGACAGCTGAAGGAATCCCAGAGACACCCAACTCAGACATTCACAGGGATGCCAATACCCTAGGAAAGAAAGAAGGCTGGAAGGGAGAAGCTGAGCCTCTGAATAAAGGATGCCAAGGGTCCATGGAAGCTAAGAGGCCTCGGGGCAGGGTCCCCGGGCTGGAGAGAGCTATGGGGTACTGCAGCTGACAAGAGGGGGATGAGAAAGCAGCGGAGGCATAGGAGAGAAAGAACAGGAAAGATGGAGTTAGGGAGGGAGAAGACTGGCCACTGACAGCCTTGGGGAGACAGGTCAAAGGTCAGGAAAGACACTAGCACACCAAAACAGTGGGGGACAGGGACTTGAGAAGCCAACGGAATGGAAGGTGGAAGCTGCGGGATTCGTGGTGGGCTCCACGGAGCCTCTTTCTTCAGGAAGGAATGGTTGAATGGAGACACACACCACCCGGGGTTAAGGACCTGAACCCTCCTACATGCTGAGCTGAAGACCCATGTCCAGTGGGACACCCAGACTCCACAGCCTTTCCACGGGCCCAGACACTGTTTAGAAACTCAGATGACCACCTCAAAGCATAGTAAAGGATCTCCACATCATGGAGTTTCCCCTACCTTCCATCTAGTGGGAAAAGCAGTACTTTGGTCCGACCCAAAAACTTGATGTGATGGGAGATGGTGGTCCCAACAAACCTTCCTTCTCAATCTGACCACTGATAGTTGGAGCCAACAACATCTGCTGCACAACAGGCACTCGAAGCAATCACATCAAGGGACAATCACAAAAGCCAGAAGAAAAGCACTGTTGGCCAATTCCTGTGTTGTGTGTACACCCAGCATACACATCAACAAACCATGACACACGCAGCAGCGCTGAGTCAAATAGCTTTGATTGTTTGCTAGCTTGAGACAGGGTCTCATGTAGCCTAGGTTGGCCTCCCAACTTGTAATGCAGCTGAGGATGACCTTGAACTCCTGATCTTCCTGCCTCCCCCTTACCAGGGCTGGGATCACAGGTGTATGACACTACACCTGGTTTATGCGGTGCTGGGAATGGAACCCAGGGTCCCCCATGTATAAGGCAAGTAGTCTATCAATAGAACTGCATTCCCAGCTCTAGACCAAATAATTCTTACCAGGTCATCATAATACAGGCTATCTGTCCTCAACTTAAATGGTTGTATCTGGGTGTCTGATGGCAGATGGAATAGAAGGTGCCAGCATTGGCATATAAAACCTTCCTGCAGATACTAGCATTGCCTGGAATCTCCCAGTGAGGGGCTGGGGGTGTGGCTCAGTGGTAGAGCCCCTGCCTAGAATCCCCCAGTGAGGGGCTGAGGGCGTGGCTCAGTGGTAGAGCCCCTGCCTAGAATCCCCAGTGAGGGGCTGAGGGCGTGGCTCAGTGGTAGAGCCCCTGCCTAGAATCCCCAGGGAGGGGCTGGGGGCGTGGCTCAGAGCACAAGCTTTGCCTCACAAGTTCCTCTCCTTACCTGCAGCTGCCTCTTGGCAAATGAGTATCAACAGCTCTGGACACGGTGAGGGGTACATGTGAGGCCACATGGCCAGCGTCTGACACCAGGCTAGGCAACCCTAAGTGCTGATTCCTGAGCAACTATGATAACCAAGTTCTCCCCCACCCATCGCTCTGAAGTCAGCTCTCCCATACTGTCCATGTGGCCTCCACACACAGGTGGAACAAGGCAGGACATGAAAGCCTATCTTTCAGCTGGAAGCCCGGGAAACCCTGACTCCCAGTGGTAGATTCATGCTTCTCCACACTGGTATCCCAATATATTTATTCCAGCACAGGATGGATGTCAGGATGGAGAGCAGAAAAGCCAGGATTGAGGCAGTGCCAGCCCCAGAGGCGAGGCTGTGGTGGGAGGCCCTAGCCGGTGTCTCTGGAGAACCCCCTCCCCGTCCCCTGCCAGACGTAAACACGCCTTCTGAGAAGATCTAGGAGGTGGAGGGGCATCAGGCCCTTTCATGTCGGGAAATGAAGGCTGCATGGAAAACAGCCAAACGCTTTGAGATGATCTAACCCTGGGCGCTGGCTGGGGGGCAGAGGAGGGGGGCGGGGGAACCGGCTGCCCCACCCACTGCTGCATTCCCTTCTATCCACTGAACCAATGGGATGAGAGCAGAGCCCCCAGGAAAGGGTGCAGTACGGATCAGGATACCAGGCTTCCAACTCCATGTGAGAGAAGAGGCATTGTGCACACCGACCCGCCACAACCTCAGTTTCCCTATCTGCAAACAGAACTTAAACTAGGAGTTAGTTATCTGAGGGCTCTCTTGGCCTCAGCCCCAGCAGGGCAGTCTACAGCCTTTTCTTCCTTAGTCTGGTGTCTTCCGGTATCTGGACCAGTGTCACAACGTTCTCTATAGTCGTTCGGCCACACAGTCCTGCTGACCGCTGCCCCGGCCTTTACCTGACCGCTCCCCAGCTCCTGCTGTGTCTGCTCTTACTCTAACCCCTATAGGCCACAGCATCCAAGAAGCGGCTCTTCATGGCCTTCAGCCCAGGTCCCACAAGCCGCTTCTCGGTCCTACGCCGGCCTACCCAATGCTGTGCGACTCTGATTAACTAGACAGAAACCCACACCTCACGAGCAGGCTACAATTCCTAGGACAGAAAAAGAAGAGCTTAAGTTTTTATTTTACTTTTGAAGACAGTCCTACCCCAGCTGGCTCTGCTCCTGGTTTTCCAGTGACTGGATACTGATTCCGGCAACTGGATAGCAGTCTGGGGATGAGAAACTAGGAAGTGAGCCAGCAGGGATGAAACGGTAAGTTTAGAAAAAGCAATTATTGAGGGGCATTGACTAAGTCAGAAAGGATCCACCGAGTTCCAAAGAGATGCTCATCAGGAACCTCGGCTTTTAGACCACATGGCTGAGGTCTAACAGGCACTGCTATCATTGGAACCTGTCAGCCTCTTGCCTCAGTCTCTTAAGTGCTGGAATTGCAGGTGTATACCACCAGTATGCTCCGATCCTTTAGGCTTACTCTCACCACCCTCCCAAATTCCTGGGATTCAACTCAAGGCCTCCTGAAGGCTAGCCAAGTATCTCACAGCTGAGCCACGCCCCAGCTCCTCACTGGGGGATTCTAGGCAGGGGCTCTACCACTGAGCCATGCCCCCAGCCCCTCCCTGGGGGATTTTAGTCAGAGGCTCTACCACTGAGCCACGCCCCCAGCCCCTCACTGGAGAATTCTAGCCAGGGGCTCTACCACTGAGCCACAACCCCAGCCCCTCACTGGGGGATTCTAGTCAGAGGCTCTACCACTGAGCCACGCCCCCAGCCCTTCACTGGAGAATTCTAGGAAGGAGCTCTACCATTGAGCCACGCCCCCAGCCCCTCACTGGGGGATTCTAGGCAGGGGCTCTACCATTGAGCCACGCCCCCAGCCCCTCACTGGGGGATTCTAGGCAGGGGCTCTACCACTGAGCCACACCCCCAGCCTTTCCCTGGGGGATTCTAGGCAGGGGCTCTACAGCTAAGCCCCGCCCCTCCCCTGCCCACCTTTCCTCCTCACACCCATGCTCAAAAATCTTCAGAGCACCTTGTAAACCATAATCAGATAGATACAGGAGGCTGGAGAGATGGTTCAGCAGTTAAGAGCTCTGACTGCTCTTCTAGGAAACCAGGTTCAATTCCCAGAACCAACATAGCAGCTCACAACTATCTGTAAACCCTACCTCCAGGGGATCTGAGACCCTCACACAAGACATATACATAGGCAAAACACCAAGGCACATAAAATAAATTATTGAGAGAAAGAATGGATGCAGCCCATCAACTAGAGACACAACACCTATACCAGAATAAAACTCAAGCAGCTGGGTGTCTGACTCATGCATGTGATTCCTCCCTCCATTTGAAGGGGGGAGGATCCTGGGTTCAAGGAAGAATAGAAAGAAAGTTAGGGCTTTTGTTCTCAAGACTGCATGAACTTATCCCAAGATGGGACAACATCTAAGATACCCCAGCTGCCCCCATCATCTGAGTTTCCTGAGGCCCCTCCAAGAGGAAGCTTGTCCTGGCAGTTAGCCCCCACCTATCAGCTGTAACCACTGTATTTTCTGGGACTCAAGTGGGCATAAGGAGGTATGAGTTCCTCTAGGGACCACCAGAGGTTTTGAAGAGTGAAACTCAGTGCCTCTCTCCCCTGTGGACCATGACCAAGATCTTTTCCTCCACGGAGTATTTTAGATGATGCCCTAGGCCAGTTTTGATGATTAGCTTCCCTGTCTTGCTTGCCATGGTTTGGCTGACAGCCCCCCAGAAGACTCAAGCCATCAAGTATTTATCCAACCAGTAAGTACAAGGGATCCAGTGGCAAGAGAGGGGATCTCAAGTAGCTGGGTCTGGCTCTGAACTTGTTATACACCTGAGGTTGACCTTGAACTCCCGATCCTCTTGATAGACATCTGAACTGCTGGGATTAGAGGAATGCACCTCCATGCCTGGATTTACTTTCTATTCTTCGTTTTATTTTGTTTGAGACTGGCTCTCATCATGTAGCCCTGGCTGCACTGAAATTTGCTATGCAGACCAGGCTGGTCTCTAACTCACAGAGATGCCCCTGCCTCTGCCTCCCATAGTGCTGGGATTAAAAGTACATGCCAAAACACCAGGCTTACTTTCTATTTTGACACAGGTTCAGTGAGTTGTGCAGGCTTGCTCTGCAGTCCAGACAGGACTTGTATTTGTGATCCAAATCTGGCATCTATGTCTGCTTGCGAGTGTGCCTTGGACCCTCTTAAGTACAGGGCAAGGTGCTCAGGTATGCAACAGTGAGCTAGACTAGTTCTGTCCAGTCTGACTTGATGGAAACTGACTACACCATCTGTGAACATGACAGACAGAAGGACACCTCTCTCATTTGTGGCTGGGCCTTAAGGCTCAGGCGACAGGACTCCTAAGAGAAACTCATAACACAAGCTTGGAGAAGCGGAGAAGATCAAAGAAACTCACCACAAAAAAAGATCTTCCAAGCTGAGACCTGCAAGCAGTTATTGAGTCCAGGAAACAGACAGGTAATATTATGGCCAGGAGGAGGTGTCGATGGCAAAAGCAGCATGCCTTTAATCCCAGCACTTGGGAGACAGAGGCAGAGACTAGGAGGCAGAGGCAGGCACATCTTTGTGAGTTCAAGGCCAGCCTGGTCTACAAAGGGAGTCCCAGGACAGCCAGAGCTACACAGAGAAACACAGTCTCAAAAAGCCAAAACCAAACCAAACAACCAAAATTTTTTATGCTAGGTGTGCTGATGCATTCTGGAGGCTGAAGCAGGGGGACAGCCTGGGCTACATAGTGAAACCCCATCTTAAGCAAAGAAAGCAGTAACTGTTATCTGGGATGGCAACCAGCTTGCCCTAAGTAACCATGTCAGTACCCGGGCTTCTAAAACAACTGATCCATCAGCTGGAGAGATGGCTCAGTGGATAAAGTGCTTGCAGCGTGAGTATAAGGACCCTAGCTCAAGTCCCCAGAACCCCCACAAATGCAGACACTGAAACACACATCTGTAATCCCATCACTTCTACTGCTAGATAGGAGACGAAGTCAGGAGAATCCCCATAGCCTCACTGGCTAGCCATCTTTGGGGTCATAACCAGGAACAAAATACCTTGCTTCAAAGAAGATGGAAGACAAGGATATGACACCAAAGGTCATCCTGTGATGTCCACATGAGTGCCATGATATGGCATGCACGCATCCATGTTCACACACACGAATGCACACATGCCAAACATTTTAGAAACAAAAGCCCATTTCAAAAAGAGAGATGGGGGAGGTTATGCAGGTAAAGGCACTTGCTACCAAGCCTGATGGCCCAAGTTCAGTCCCTGGGGCCCACATAAGAGGGGAGAACTTATAAACGTCCCTCTTCTCTCCTTAGATGTATACACCCAAGCCATACCTGGCTGGGGCTGAGTCCAGAGCATTTATTTCTCTGGCCTAACTATCCCTAGGCCCAGGTCTGGAAGCTTCTAGCCTCTGTAGAATCTAATTTTCCAAGCTGACTGATTCAATCTGGTTTCTCTTGGCTTCTGCCTGACCTGCTCTGCTTGGCCTCATACTAACTTCGGCAATCTGTTCTAGTCTTCTGGCTCCTTCTGTCTTCACCTGCGTCATCTAGCTGATTCTCTCTGCAACCTGTCTCTAAAACTGCCATACACCTTTCTCTCCTCTCTCTCTCTCTCTCTCTCTCTCTCTCTCTCTCTCTCTCTCTCTCTCTGCCTCTCTTTCCTGTGCTGAGAGTTGGATATATCTCATTCTGTCAAATCTTTTTCTGATTCCTTACTTTGACCACCTCTCAATTAGAGGTCACTTTCAAACATGGCTGCTTCCTTCTACAGACGAACCTTACCTTCATTGTTAGGGATTAAAAGGTACATACTAGGGGTGTGCCCATATTCCAGCCAGATCATACTGTGACTCAGGGTGTGTCTGCATTCCAGCTGTATCATAGAGACCTAGGTCTTTGAAAGTGATCCCTAGCCAGAGGAACCATGTTGCTGTACAAGAACTAAGCCCCAAATCAACTTCATGAGTACACCAGAGTGTACGTACTCACACACACACACACACACACACACACACAAGAATTTCCCCCTAAGACTGTTCTTTGTTCCCATGATGCTTTATTTTGTTCCCAAGTTGAAGTCCCTTGGTCAAGGCTACTCAGCAGGTCAATGGTCAAGATGGAACTTGAACCCACTCCTGCCTGGCTTCAAAGGCCCTGATATTTGCATTGAACTCCACTGTGAGATGGGGACGCCCTGTGGCAGTGCCATGGCCTCTGACTCAGGAAGACCAAAGAGCATTTCAGCTTGGAGGTGCTAAGACCACAGAGTCTCAGGCTGTGGCTGGCCCAGGGTGGGCGTGTGATGGATCCGGATCAAAGAGGAGGATGCGGTTTGCCCACCTGCCTGGGAGCAGGGCGGGTGCAGCGTCAACACCTGGAAGCCAGGGTGCACAAAGAGGGGAATCACCTCCCTTGCAGGGCCCCACTTACCCCAAGCCTGGGCCTTGCTGCTAGAAGCTGCTATTCCTGAAAAACCAGCTCCTAGATAAACAGGAGACCAACCTGGTCCAGTCACAAGAACCCCCAGAAACCGCAAGGACCACCCTGGAGGTGGGTAGGTTGGCAGGGGTCTTGTTGTACTGACGAGCCACCTGGGAGTATTCTGGGTCCCATCTGCACCAGCTACTGGCCCAGAGATTCTCAAAGCCATTTGGTGAGTGCTGGCCCCACAGGGTCCAACCATTATGGACTTCAGGAGACAGGGAAGGGATACAGGGATACCATGGTGTGGGGGTAGGTGGTGAGTCTGGCCAAACTTGTCAGAGGAAGGCCAGAATAACCATACACACAAAAAGTTTTGAAACCCCCAAACTCATAACTGGGGCTGTAGCTTAACTGCAGAAGCTTGCCCAGCACGTGTCCTGCCCTGGGTTCTAACCACAGTACTGGGAGGGAGAGGAGGAGGGAGGGAGGGGGGAAGAGGGGAGGGAGGGCTGATGGGCATGAGAAGAAACAAAAGCCACATTTAAGCAGGGAGTGGTAGTGTATACTTGCGTCCCCAGCACTCAGGAAGCTGAGAGAGTTGGACCCAGAGTTCAGGCAAGATGTCATTTCAAAAAGGGACAGGAAAGATGGCTTGGCTGGTAAGGGTGCTTCCCACATTCCTGACATCCTGAGTTTCGACCCCCGGAATCCACACGGTGGAAGGAGAAAGCAGAGTTCCACAAATTGCCCTCTGACTTCCACATGTGCACTGTGGTACATGTACACACACACACACACACGCACACACACACACACACAGACACACACACACAGAGACAGACAGACAGACACAGAGACAGACAGACAAGGATTCAATTGTAAAGACCTTGCTTGTAGCATGCACAAAACACTGTTTGATCCCCACACTTAATAAACCAGGAATGAGGGGTTAAAAGCATGTAATCCCAACCCTTGAGAATCGGAGGCAGGAGGATTAGAAGTTCAAGGTCATTCTGGCCTAAATACCAAGTTAGAGGGCAACCTAAGACCCAGTCTCAAGAAAAGGGAGGAGAAAAGAAAGAGGAGGAAGAGAAGGAAAGACACGCCCCCCTGCAAGCACAACCCCTCACCCCCCACCTCCCCCACCCCCACCCCCGCCAACCAAGGAAATACACCTGTCTTCTGTCCCACTTAAATCAGTTACAGTGCTCCCATCCTGCTTCCCTACCTACAAAAGAAACTTAGAATTTCCACAGCACACAGCTACAGTTGTTGACACATCACCAGGACCACCCCACTCCTCCCAACTGACTCTTGGAGCAAGGGAACATAAGAGACGAGACGATGTGACATCACCCAGCAGACAGACAGACGGCTCTCCGCCTGGCTCCCTCCCAACCACAGCTCTCCTTAGCCCTACAGCACAGCTTGTTCCAGAGCCCACCTGGGCTGCAGAGGATCCAGGACCAGAGGCCCCGAGGGCAGCAGCAGGAAGGTGTAATTTCATCGCAGGAGCTCGCAGTGTGAGTCACCAGAAACGAGGGATGAAATTCCAGCTCCCGAGACCAGGGGTGGGTGCATTCCTGGCCCAGAGTTGGCTCTCGGGGCGGGCATGGAAGATGCTCCTGTACAAAGGGGAAAGAGGTTCCCCCACTTTGGATAGTCCCAAACTCAGCACACAAGTTCTTTAGGAATGCCTGATTGTCACTGAGATGTAGCTGGAAGCTGTGTGTATATGTGCGTGTGGCACAACCACAATGCAGGGTCCTTCCAAGTGATTTGGAAGACTGATGCAGAAAGATAAGAGGTTCAGACCTGTCCATTTTACGAAATGAGTCCTAGCACAACCTGGGCTACACAGACAGACCTTGTCTTAAACAGAAAGATTAGGAATTTAGCTGTATTAGAGAATGCCTGCCTAGAATCCCCCAGCAAAGTGCAGGAGGTATGGCTCAGTGGTAGAGCCCCTGCCTAGAATCCCCCAGTGAGGGGCTGGGGGTGTGGCTCAGTGGTAGAGCCCCTGCCTAGCAAATGCAAGGCCATTGGTTAAATGGTAGTGAGGAGGAAGAGATCTAAAGGATTTATTCCCAGTCCAAGCCACACCAAGGACAATACTGAGCAAAAGAAACTTGTCTCCAAGGCCTACACACTCTGTCACACCATTCATGTGACAATCTAGAAATGTTAAGACTAGAGACAGAACATTGATAGTAACTGTCAGGTATGGGAGCTAGCAACCCTCTACAAAGGAGCTCCCCCTTGCTCTGATAAAGGTGAGATCATGGTGTGTGTACCAGGACCTATGTTGGTACAGGCTTGTCACCAGCTGCCTTGAAGCGAGCCCTCCAGAATATACACAACTATGATTGATGGGAGGGTCTCTTAGGTGCTACCTACAGATTCCCAGTAAGGGCACATGCCCTGTGCATTTCCCCTTGGCTGGTGGAATGGCCGATGAACGGATGAAAAAAATAAAGCCTCCCTTTATTTTCATTTCGTTCTCGATTTTGATGTGTATGCGCTAACATGAGTTTATGTGCACCATGTGTGTGCAGGAGCCCAAGGAGGCCAGAAAGTGACACCAGATATCCTGGGACTAGAATTCAGGTGTCTGTGAACTCAATCAAACATGGGTCCTCTGTAAGAACAGCAAAAGATTTTTAGCAGCTGAACCATCTCTCCAGCCACAATCCCAAAGGATGGTTTTATTTTTGAGACAATTTCACTAAGTAGCCCAGGCTGGCCTCAAACTCATAATCCTCCTGCTCCAGTCTTCCAAGTGCTGGGATTACAGGTCAATGCTACCACAGGTAACCCAGCTCCCCTCTCAGGGTAGTTCTGCCAACAAAAAGATCAGAAGCATTATCTACATATTACATTTGTTTTAGTTTTATTATTGATGTGTGTGTGTGTGTGTGTGTGTGTGTACACATCAAGTGAGTGTCTTCACCCACTGAGCTATCTCCCTGACCCTATCCCCGGCTACATTTTATAAGAAGCAAATTGGCTGGGCAATGGTGGCACACACATTTAATCCCAGCACTCAGGAGGCAGAGACAAGCAGATTTCTGAGTTTGAGGCCAACCTGGTCTACATAGTGAGTTCCAGGACAGCCAGGGCTACACAGAGAAACCTTCTCTTAGGGCGGGAGGAGTGGGTGGGGGTTCACCCTCATTGTGCAGCAGTAAGAGATGGAACCTAAATAAGGTACTGAGTTAGATACCGTCACGAGGATGAAGTCACCAGGACAGCATTGGTAGGTTTTTAAGAAAAGGAAAAGAGGGGCTGGCAAGACGATCCAGGGATTAAAAACACTCACTGCTCTTGCAAAGGACCTAAGTTTGGTTCCCAGCATCTATGTCTGGCAGCTTACAGCTACCAGCTCCAGGGAAGCTGATGCTCTCTTCTGACCTCCACAGGCCCCTCCACACATGTGCAAACCTACAGTCACACAACGATAATTCAAAATGAAATCATGGCGCTGGAGAGATGGCTGGGTGACCAACACTTGGTCTTGCAGAGGGACCAGATTACCAGCACTTACATGGTGGCTTGAAACTGTAACTCCAGTTCCAGGGGATCTGGTGCCCTCTTCTGACCTCCACAGGCACCAGGCATGCAGCTGATACACAGATAAACATGCAAGCAGAACACTTGTATACATAAAATAGTAATAAAAACTTTTTTAAAAATGAACAGAGACACAAACTAGCACTTGTTCTGTATCACCATGTACACCTCACACCTATATCGGAGTGCCCCACCATTGGAGGGAAGGGGATGGTGAATCTTAGCACTTGGCTAGACAGAGCTCTGTGAGTTCGAAGCCAGCCTGGTCTACCTAGCAAGTTCCAAGGTCAGCCAGAGCTATACCCTGTCTCAAAAAAACCAAAACCAAACAAACAAACAAAAACTCTTTCCAGATGTGGGACCCTAAGAACCTCAAACTAAAAATCTTCACTTACGAACTCTTACCCAGCCTGAGTTATAGGCACAGTAAACGGGGTCCCCCCAGCGGAGGCAGCCTTTCTCCCCAGCCTGTGACCATCACAGGAAGATTCCAGAGACTGCCCATGTCAACACTGAAATACTGTCTCCTAGTGTTCAGTTCTGGCTCTATAAACCTTTAAGGCAGGGTCTTACCACATAGCTCCTGCTGACCCTGAACTCACAATGTAGACCAGTTTGGACCTTGAATTTTGAGATCCTCCTGCCTCTGCCTCCCAAAAATAGACCCCAAAACAAGAGGTTTTCACACTTGGGATCTAAGAGCCCTAAATCTTCATGTCACCCAGACCTCTCTGGAGATAGGGACTGTTAGGCCCCAGAGTGAAGTCAACTGTAAACTCCACTAAAGAAGTTGAAAACACCAGGTGGGATGACTCCAGGTTAAAGCACTTGCCACCAGGCTGATGTTCAACCAAAGTTCAATTTTACAACCCACAAAGTGGGAGGAGGGAACGGACTCCTGTCTTCTGAGCTCCACACACAAGCTGTGACATGTGAACATGCATGTGAGCACATGTACACACACACACACACACACACACACACATACATACACACAAGTGCTTACAGCACAAACATGAGAACCTAAGTTCAATTCCCAGAGCCCATTTTTAAAAACAGATGAAGAGTTGGTGAGATGGCTCAGTTGGTAACTGTCCTTGCCACCAAAACCAATGACCCAGGACCCATGTGGTTGAAGGAGAGAACCAACTCCTGAAAGTTATCCTCTGAACTATACACAAGCACCTTGGTGCACTTGCCCGTGATACACACGCAATAATAATTAAAGGGGGTGTGGTAGGCGTCTGTAATCCCAGCACTGAGGAAACTGAAGTAGGCAGATCCCCAAGGTTAGTCAGCCAAACTTACTTGGCAAGTTCTAGGCCAATGAGAGGCCCTGTCTCAAAACTCAAGGTGGAGGGGCTAGAGAAATGGCTCAGTAGCTGAGAGCATGTACTAAATACACAAAGGATCCCAAGTTTAGTTCCCAGAACCCATGACAGGTGGCTCACAACCACTTATAACTCCAGTTCCAGGAGAGCCATCCCCGTCCACAGGCCCACGCATGAATGTGTACACACACACACACACACACACACACAGTTAAGAGAACTATATATCAGGCCAGCTTGCTCTAACTGTCCCTGGAGTCTTAATGTAAACCCTGACCCCAGCCCCCTCCTCTGCCCCCATACCTTCAGTCCCCTACAGAGTAATTTTAATCCAAGAACATGGCTGCTTTGGCAAGGGATCACATCCAAAGATATGATACAGCTGGAACGCAGACACACCCTGAATTACAGTGTGATCTGGCTGGAATACAGACACACCCTTAGTATACACCTTTAATCTCTAATAATGAAGGTAAGGTTAGTTTGTAGAAGGAAGCAGCCATGTTTGAAAGTGACATCTAATTGAGAGGCAGTCAAAGTGAGGAATCAGAAAAAGATTTGACAGAATGAGTCAGAGATAGAATACGCCCAGCTCTCAGCACAGGAAGGACAGGCTACGTAAGAGCAGTGTGAGAGAAATAAAAGGTGGTGTGTGTGTGTGTGTGTGTGTGTGTGTGTGTGTGGCAGTTTTACAGAGGCAGGTGGCAGAGAGAACAAGCTAGACACAGGTGAAGACAGAATGAGCCAGAGAATGAGAAGGAGCCAGACGATTAGAACATATTGTCAATGTTAGTGTGAGGGCAGGCAGAGCAATTCAGGCAGAAGCCAAGAGAAGCCAGAATGAATCAGTCAGCTTCAAAGATTAATTGTATGGAGGCCTCCAGGTGTAACCTAGGGATAGTTAGAACAGTGAAAGAAAAAGCTCTGGACTCAGCCAAGGCCATGTATTCATAAAGCTTGGGTAAGGCTCTCATCTCATCTGAGGAAATAAAAGCGACATTTACAAAACCCCACAATCTCTAGATCAGGGTGCTCTATAAATGAACAGGCATTCTCAGTAGAATTGCATCATGCCTGATTTATCCTCAGTCCAAATTTAACCAGGCGTCCTTATTTTTATTAGCTAAATCTGGACTTCAGAAACAAGTGGTCCTGAAGGAAGGAGACAGGTGGACCTGCAAATAGCTCCAGGACAACCAGGCTCCACTCAGGGTCAGGAAGAAAGGTGCTTGCAATGAGAGTCCTACACTCCCTATGCTGAACGCTCCATGAGTCATCCCACACCCATAGAAGGATAAAGTCCATCCACTGAAGAAAACCTAAACCATCTCCACAGAGTCGGCACTGAGCCTCCTGCCCATAACCATCACCTGGAACACTATGTCTGAAACTGACTAAGCATCCAATCACAGACCATGTCAGCTCGATCCTTACAGAACCTGACCACAGCCAGGTGTAGATACAGGGACAAAGGTTCCTCTTGGATCATAGGGCAAGGCAGGGGTGAACTGCAAGGGAGAATCCAGGCTCCCCAGCTTCCCCCGCTGCTCCTGTCCACCCACAGTCAACCACTGAATGTAAGTAACCGTCAAAACAGGAAGACCAGAAAGGAGGCAAGGCAGCCCATGAAGACCTGCCCATGGGGAAGAGCAGAGAAGTATTAGTCTTCTTTTGTTTATTTAGTGCAGTGCTTCTCAACCTGGGGGACATGACCCATTCAGGGGGAGTTGAACGACCCTTTCACAGGGGTCGTCAAAGACACACATATTTATATTATGATTCATAAGCGTAGAAAAATTACAATTAGGAAGTGGCAACAAAAATAATGTTATGGTTGGGGTCACAACAATGTGAGGGACTGTAGTAAAGGCTGTGGTGTTAGAAAGGTAGAACCATTGGTCGTGTGTGTGTGTCTGTTGTGTGTGTGTGTGTGTAGTGGGGGGTGGGAGGGGTGTGTGGTGTGTGTGTGTGTGTGTG
>JADRCH010000159.1:413888-500560 GCA_019843965.1 Rhynchomys soricoides
CCCCCCCCATAACGCACTTCCGCTTCCCTCTTAGCGTTGCCCGGAAACCAGGACCCAGACTTCCGTGAAAGCGTCATGGGGCGGAGCCTCGGGTGGCGGGAAGAGCAGGCACCGGAATGGAGGTTCAGGAGAGCGCCTCTGGCCCGGCCGAGAGTGGGGCGCAGGAGCCCTCGCCTGTCCCCAGCAAGACCGCCGTACACTATGAGCTGCCGTGGTGAGCCTGCGGCCATAGTAACGTGCGCGTAGAGGTGATGGCGAGTGAGGGCGGGCTCAGGAACGCCAGGCACCGGGCTTCCGCCTGGGTCTAGGGGGGCACACCGAAGGTGCAGATGTCCCCAGGAGCGCAGATTTTCCTTCTTTTGTTTTCTTCTTGAAGATAGGTTTCTGTTTTTCTTAACTTTTTAAATTTTTATTTATTTAGTTTTTGAGACAGTGTAACCCAGTGTAACCCAGGCTGGACTCGAACGTAGCAGAGGATGACTTTGAACGTTTATCCTGGGGTGACAGGCATGCATTACTTCTGTAAAGCAGTGCTGGGGATGGAACACAGAGCCCTGTGCATGCTAAGCAAGCACTCTACCGACTGAGGCCCGTTCACAGCCCCGGGTTTCACTGTGCAGCCCAAGCTGGTCTTGAACTTTCTGCGGTCCTCCTGCCTCAGCTTCCCAAGTGCTGGAATGACAGGTGTGAGCCACCAGGCAAAGGTGGAAATTGAGGGATGTGTGTCTCAAAGTTCACCTGTCTAAGTGATGCTTAGAAGTAACTAGTAGGGTGCATTTAGTGCAATGCTAATGGCCTCGTCTCTTATTTGTTTAAAATTTCATCTAAATTATCAGCTTCGGCCGGGTGGTGGCACACATCTTTGATCTCAGCACTTGGAAGTCAGAGGCAGGCAAATCTGAGTTTGAGGCCAGCCAGGGCTATACATAGAAACTCTGTTTTAAAACAAAACAAATATGTGTGTGTGTGTGTGTGTGTGTGTGTACGTACACTCGCGCATGTGAGCGCGCACGCAACACTTTTGTTAGGGTAAATCTCACTACCCTAAGCTAGCTGTGAACTTTCTATATATAGCCAAGGATAACAAGTTTTAATCCTACCTATGTACAGGCGCTACAAGTGTATGTCACTATTTCTAGCTTTTTTTTTTTTTTTGGATGGAAATTGATGCCAGGCCACATGCTCTCATGGAGCTACCCACACCCCCAGCCCCCCACCCCCTCACTAGTTTTTCTTTATCAAAAGTAAGGTTTCTGACACCAGACCACAGAGAGATTCCATAGTTCCCTGAACTATCTGGACTATCCAGAGCAGTGGTTCTCAACTTTCCTATTTCTGTGGCCCTTTCATGCAGTGCCTCATGTTGGGGTCCCCCCAACCATAAAATTGTTTTTTGTTGATACTTCATAACTAATTCTGCCGCTGTTATGAATCATAATGTCAGTATCTGAGTTTACTGGTGTCCTTAGGCATTCAACAATGGGTCATTCAACAACCCAAGGGGGTCATGGCACACGGGTTGAGAACACGGACCTAAAGTAATGCTAGAAAAAGTATTATGCAAACTGGAAATGTCCCTTAGTGGCAGAACACTTGCCTGGCATGCTCGGGGCCAAGGGTTACATCCCCAGCACTGAGAGAGAGAGGGAGAGAGAGAGAGAGAGAGAGAGAAGAAGAAGAAGGAGGAGGAGGAGAAAGAGGAGGAGGAGGAAGAGGAGGAATAGGAAGAAGAAAAGAAAGAGCACCACATCCATAGAAATAAGTAAAAAGAAAATGGATATCCACATGGAGTAGCACACACCTGTTAGGTCATTAGAGTGCCTGACAACCTGAATTTAATCCCTGGATTCTACATTTTGGAAGGAGAGAACTGACTCCCAGAGTTGTTTTCTGATCTCCACACCTGTGCCACAGCACATACAAATAATGAACATTTCTGGATATAGACTTAAAACATAAAGCATTCAGGAGGCTGGAGATGGTGGATCTCTGAGTTCAAGGCCAGCCTGGTCTTAAAGCCCTGTCTCCGAAAATAGGGAAAGAAACCAGCAGAATATAAAAAAGAGCTAAGGAAACTCTGATGCCGGATCACGGTAAATCTACATCTGAGTGCAGAGCTGGGAAACGTCCGTTTGGCTTTTAACATTGCTTGTTTATTTAAAAAGCAGAATTTGGTCAGGAGGCCAAGATAGACGGGTCATGAGCCCCAGGCCATGAGGATGTGGTCCAGTTGATAGGGTGCTTGATGTCAAGTGGAAACCCACATTTCCACTCCCAGCCCCTGTGAACTGGGCATAGTGATAACATGCATGCCTATAATCCTAGACCTGGAGAGCTAGAGGCTGAATAATTGGAATTCAAAGTTATCCTTTGCTACATAGTGAGTTCCAGACTGGAACTACAGGAGATTCTGAATGCATAGATTCCCCACCCCCACCCCCCAAACATTTCTCTGTGTAGCCTTGGCTGTCCTGGAACTCACTCTGTAGACTGCCTGGCTGCATAGATTCTAAATAGGCAAATGTTTTTATTTTATGTCTGTGGGTGTATTTAGTGCCCTCAAAGGTGAGAAGAGAGAATCAGATTCCCTGAAACTGGAGTTAATATATGGTTGTGAGCTGTCATGTGAGTGCTGGGAATTTAACCTTGGTCGTCTGGAAGAGCAACCAGTGCTCTCAAACACTGAGCTCTCTCCAGCCCCAAGGAAACAGTATTTTAATGAAATGTCCAAGAATCATTTAAAAATTGCTTAAGAGCCTGGCAGTGGTGGCGCAGGCCTTTAATCCCAGCACTTGGGAGGCGGAGGCAGGTGGATTTCTGAGTTCGAGGCCAGCCTGGTCTACAGAGTGAGTTCCAGGACAGCCAGGGCTACACAGAGAAATCCTGTCTCAAAAAACAAAACAAACAAACAAACAAACAAAAAAACCTGCCAAAACTGCTTAAGAACTACCCGAACAGGGTTCTGGAGCATAGTTCCTAACCAACAACTGCTAGCGGGGCAAGAGTAGACCACCTGGAACAATAGTACATGTAGGCCAGCACTGGCTGCCTGTCACCACAGACACCCTGAAGATAGCCATTTGGTATAACAAGTGTGTGCACCTGGGTCCATCACTGCCCACCTGCCAGCCCTGTAAATGGTTGTCAGGTGTGCATCAGGGCTGGCTAGACAGAAACCACAGCTTACTCTGGTTCCCTCTGCTGTGTGGGGTGGACAGGCAAGGAGCCTTTCTTTTTGCATTTCTTTACTGAGGGGCAGGGGGCTCTTACACCTGCCAGGTCAGAGAACAATCTCTAGGAGTCTTTTCTACGGAGTGGGTCCAAGGGATCAGACTCAGGTGGTCAGGCCTATCAGCAATCACCGTTACCCACTGACTGCTCTTGCTGGCTCCTTTCTTGGTTTTGGATTTGTTGTTGGTTGGTTTCTGTTTGTTTGTTTATTTTTTTTAAGGTTCCCTTTACATGTGTGTGTTTTGTCTCTGTGTCTATATGGGATGATGTGTGCATGCAGACATGAAGAGGGCAGGAGAGGCATTGGATCCCCGGGAATTCTAGGAGGATCTAGGAGGTTGTGACCCACTGTGTGGATGCTAGATGTCGAATCTGGGTGTTCTGCAGCAGCAGGCACTCTTAACCACTGAGTCATTTCTCTAGCCATTATTTTTATTGTCTTTTTAAATTTATTGAGAGTGTCTCATTTAGCCTAGACTGGCCTTGTACTTGTTATACACTCAAGGATAACCTTGAACTTCTGAACCTCCTGTCTCCACCACCAAGATACCTGGGATTACCACCATGCCTAGTTGATTGCTTAAAATTTTTTTTTTTTTTTTAATGTGCATTGGTGGTTTTGCCTGCATGTGTGTCTGTGTAAGGGTGTCAGATTCTTTGGAACTGGAGTCACAGACAGTTGTGAGCTTCCATGTAGGTGCTGGGAAGGAAGTGAACTTAAGTCCTCTGAAAGAGCAGCCAGTGCTTTCAACCACTGAGCCATCTCTTCAGGCCATGATTATTCATTTTGTGGGTGCATGTGGAGGACATCAGTTCTCTATCTGTACCATCTTGGTTCTGGGGATTGAAGTAAGGCTGACTAGCTTTTATGTGCACTCTTGCTGGTTTAAGGGCCATCTTGCTGGTTTCTTCTTTCTTTTTTAAGGTAGTTTATGTGCGTGGCAGAGGCGGGCCTGGAATTCAGAGTCCTCGTGGCTCAGCCTCTGTGTGTTGGTGTGACAGCTAACACAGCCCCACACAGCCCTGCCCTGCCAGAATTTGCAGGGTTGCCTGTCCCTGCCCTCTCTTCTGGGTACTGTAGGATAGCCACGTCACTGTTTGCTCTTTCCTCAACAGGGTTGAAAAATACAGACCAGTGAAGCTCAATGAAATAGTGGGAAATGAAGACACAGTGAGCAGGCTGGAGGTGAGGGGCTCTGGGGCCCACTGACGTCACAGCATGGAGCCAGTAAGCTAGTGGGTACTGGAGAAAGATTGCTGAGGTGGTGAAGGGGTGTTCTGTCAACTGTTCCTCATGGGGTTGGACATATCCATGGGGAAGGTACCACCCACATTTAGGGTGGGTCTTCCTACCTCAGTAGAGATCACAGATGGGCCCCTTCTGCCCCACTGTGGGGCCTGATGATGGATGATAGAGCTCAGCTTGTTACCCTTTACAAGTGCCTTTATCTGCTAAGCCATCTTGCTGGCCCCTTTTTTTTTTTTTTGCTTTTTTGAGACAGGATCTCACTAGGTAGTTCTGGCTGGCCCAGAACTTGCTATATAGACCAGGCTGGCTTCTAACTCACAAAGATCTGCCTGCCTCTGCTTCCCAAGTACGGGGATTAAATGTGTGTGCCACCACACCCCAGCTATTTGTTTTTGAGACAGGATTTTGGTATGTAGCCTAAACTGGCCTTGAGTTCCTGATCCTCCTGCCTCACCCTCCCAGGCTGAGACTAGAGTCATGCACCTAACTTAATGAACCTCTTTTACTCAGGTCTTTGCACGAGAAGGCAATGTGCCCAATATCATCATCGCCGTGAGTACTCAGGACTGGCCCTGTGGGCATCTTGTGTCCCATGTCCATTCCCTGCCTGGGAGGCCACAGGTCCCTGGCTGAGTTTTTAGGGAGTCCGGGGAGCAAGTGCCAACAGTGGCGAGTGGTGGGAGCAGTAGGACCTACGTGGGACTCCTTTTTTAATTAATTCATTTAATATGTATGGGTATTTTGCCCTGCATCTGTGTTTGTGTACCAGATGCATGCATGCATGCCTGGTGCCCTGAGGGGGTGGAGGTGGGGTGGATCCCCTGGAACTGAAGTTACAGTTAGTTTTGGGCACTTGGGATGGAACCCAGGTCCTTTGGACAAGCAGCCGGTGAGTGAATGCTCTTAACTGCTGAGCTATCTCACCAGTCGTTGGGACCTTCTTGCCTGAAGCACTTAGGGAAGCTGTTTCCCACAGGGTCCCCCCGGAACTGGCAAAACGACCAGCATCCTCTGCTTGGCAAGAGCGCTGCTGGGCCCAGCCCTGAAAGATGCAGTTCTGGAACTCAATGCATCAAATGACAGGTACAGCAGGAGGGAGGGTAGGTGGGGCCTCCTGCTGTACCCTGGTGTGGAAGCTCTACTCCCGTCCAGCTCATGCCTGGCACTTGCTTCACTGGCTCCACATTTAACAGGGCAATCATTGCCATGTCCAGGTATCTGAGGAACACCTGCAGGGTTCCATGTTTTGATGAAAATGTTCAAAAATTACTCTCTTTTGACAATGTGTTTTTATTGCTGCTTATTTATTATGGGAGGGGCATGTGCATGGAGAGCTCAGAGAACAACTTGCTGGGAGTTGCTTCTCACCACTAAGTGAGTCCTGAGGATTACACTCAGGTTGTGGGGATCAGCAGCAAGTGCCTTTACCCATTGAGCCGTCTCTCTGACACTGATGTGGGGGGGGTACTTGGGGGGTGGGGTGGGGGGCTGTGTCTCTGTGTGGGTGTATGTGGGTACGCATGTGTCATGGCACGTGTGTGAAGGTCAGAGCACAGTCGTGTGGAATCAGTTTTCTTCTACCTTTAAGCAGGTTCTGGGGATTGAACCCAAGACTGTCAGTCTCTGGCTGGCAGGTGCATTTCCCCACAGGGCCATCTCCAGCCCTGAAAGCACTTTTAAACATTCACTTCTTTCATGTTAATAAATTTGTGTTATTGTGCAACAGCATTCAGACCTTGCAAAACCAAAACCGCCCTCAAGGCTCCCCGTTTCCCTTCTGCACCCCTGGCTACAGCCCACCTTCTGCTCTGTGTATTTGACTGCTAGCTCATGTTCCCAAGTTAAAATAAGGTCCTGTAGCCACTCAAGGCCCTCAGGAGGATTTAAGAGCCCCTTGTGAACTGGGAGTGGTGTGTGGGAAATCCCAGCACTGGAAAGGCTGAGGCAGGTAGCTTCTCAGTTCCGGGTCTCCCAGACACCATATGTAGATCCTCTCTCAAAAAATAAAATACAGGGCTGAAGAGATTGCTTAGCATTTAAGAACATGCTGCTATGCCGGGCGATGGTGGTCTTTGCCTTTAATCCCAGCATTCTGGAGGCAGAGGCAGGCGAATCTCTGAGTTCAAGGTCAGCCTGGTCTACAGAGAGAGTTCCAGGACAGCCAGGGCTACATACTAGAGAGGCTCTGTCTCAAAGAAACAAAATGGAAGAAAGAACACGATGTTCTTGCAGAGACCCAGAATTCCCTTCCTGCACCTACTCACCTTGCACCAGCTCACAACTGCTTGGAGCTCCAGCTCCAGGCACCCCCTTCTGGCCTCTACAGGCACCCCCAGCTCCTGCATGTGCTGTGCATCTACAAAGACATTAAAAAGTAAATTTGGCCACTGAGATTGGCTCTGTGGATAAACACTCTCACTGTGCAAACCTGAGAGCCCATATGGTTCAGCCTGTAGAACTCAGAGGGGAAGGTGACAACTGGGCCTTGAAAGTTGTCTCTGACTCCTCCCAACCTCCCTACATAGGAGCCCCTCTCTCGTGATAATAAAAAGTTCATCAGTTTGTGACACGTGCACTCTTCTGTTTCAGGGGCATCGATGTGGTGAGAAACAAAATCAAAATGTTTGCCCAGCAGAAAGTCACCCTTCCCAAGGGCCGGCACAAGATCATCATTCTGGATGAAGCAGATAGGTATGGGCTGGAGATGGGTTTCCCCAATTAGACTAGGCTGGCCTCAGATTTTCAGTCCTCCACCCAGAACAGCAGGGATGATGTGGCCATACCCCCAGACGTGGCATCAACCTCCCTCCTACACTTGCCTCAGCATGACGGACGGTGCCCAGCAGGCCCTCAGGAGAACCATGGAAATCTACTCCAAGACGACCCGCTTCGCTCTGGCTTGTAATGCTTCAGACAAAATCATAGGTGAGCAGGCACCCTGGGCAGCTGCATCCAGGAAGGATCCCTTTTTGTGTATTTACTTTTTTCATTTGTTTTTTGTTTTGAATCTGTCTGTCTGGATATATGTACCCTGGAATTAGGATTACAGGCAGTGGTCAGCCACTTGATATCTCCCCCCCCCCCCCGTGTGTGTGTGTGTGTGTGTGTGTGTGTGTGTGTGTGTGTTACATGTGTCTGTGAGCTTGCTACAGTGTGTGTGGAGGTCAGAGGACAACTTTAAGGGATTTTGTTCTCTCCTACCACTTGGGCAGGTGCCCTTACCTGCCAAACCATCCTGCTGGCCCCGTTTTTATCTTTTGTGATACTGCAGTTGCAACCCAGGGATTTTAGGCCTGCACCCTACTAACTGTGCCCTGTGTGCTTTTTATTTTGAGACCCAGTTTTCCTAAATTGCCCAGGCTGGTGTTGGATTTGCCCTATAGCACAGGGAAACAGTTAAACAGTTAAAGGCAGGCATTTATTGGGGTGTGGGAACACACGCGTCGGCATGCACAGAGCAGGAAACAGGACTCGGAAAACTGGAAATCCAGCCTTATCTAATAGTCTGATGCTTGGCTCAGCTGTGTTCTGATCGGCAGCCAGCCTTGCCAGGGAGCCCTCACTCTGCCGTCTCTGTCCAGAGCCCATCCAGTCCCGCTGTGCAGTGCTCCGCTACACCAAGCTCACTGATGCTCAGATCCTCACCAGGCTCATGAATGTCCTCGAGAAGGAAAAGGTGCCCTACACAGATGATGGCCTGGAAGCCATTATCTTCACAGCCCAGGGAGACATGCGCCAGGTTGGTGGGTGACTGCTGCTATCTGGCTTAGTCAGGGTTTCTACTGCTGCAGTGAAACACCATGACTCAAAAGCAACTTGGGGAGGAAAGGGTTTATTCAGCTTACACTTCCTTCCATGTTGCTGTTCATCACCAAAGGAAGTCAGGACTGGAACTGAAGCAGGGCAGGAACCTGGAAGCAGGAGCTGATGCGGAGGCCTTGGAGAGTGTTGCTTACTGGCTTGCTCCCCTCGATTGCTCAGGCTGCTTTCTTATTATCACCTAGGACCTCCACCCAGGATGGCCCCACCCACAATGGGCTGCCCACACCCATCCATCACTAATCAAGAAGTTGCCCTGAGGCTGGATCATATGGAGGCGTTTTCCATATTGAAGTTCCCTCCATTCAGATAACTGGTCTATGTTTCAAGTTGGCATGAGACTAAGCCAGCACATTGCTCTTACAAGCTGAAGTTTGGGAACTTCAGTGTTGTGCCAAGTCTGGCTAAAATGAAGATTGAGGACCCAGCACCCTGCGGGGAGTTGAGCTGCCAAAGGGTGGATGTGGACCCATCTAGCAAGGTCGATGGTAGATATACCGTCGACCTTGGTATATCTCTTGTCTCCTTCCAGGCGCTGAACAACTTGCAGTCCACCTTCTCGGGATTTGGCTATATCAACAGCGAAAATGTATTCAAGGTACCAGGGCTGGGAGAGGGCTAGCCTGTAGCAGAATGGACCTGAACAACCATCGGGTGGATGTAGGGCCCAGCATGGTAGTCCATGCCTGTGATCCCAGCATGTGGGAGGCTGCAGCAGCAGGATGGAAAGTTCTGGGCCAGCATCACCTACAGAGTAAGACCTGTCTCAGAGAAAGGAAGGAAGAAAATAAAGAAAGAAAGAGGGAAGGAAGGAAGGAAGGCAAGACCTGATTTAGCAGAGTGCTTGCCTGGGTTCCAGACCCAGCACCACATAAACTAGGCATCCCATGAGCTCTCCAGAGGCTGAGACAGGACTGTGGAGACACTGTCTTGAGCCCAAAGAAAGGTGATGGGACTCACAGGAGGGTGAGATGGGCTCCTGGCAGAGGTGGGTCCTTGCCTGCCTAGATTGTTTTTCCACCACAGCTTTGTCCCTTGTACCCAGGAGACCAGTGGGAGGGTCCTGGGAAGGTCCCGCTGTAGTTAGTGGAAGATGGGTGGATCCAGGCTAGCCTGTGTGTTACCTGATCCCTCACTTCCCTGCAGAGATGTTCTTACCCTTACCTGTGCTTCGGGCTGAAGTCGTTTGTCCTCTCTGAGCCATCTCTCCAGCCTTCTTTGTTTTGTTTCTTTTCTTTATGAGCCAGTCTGTAGCCCAGACTCTGTCCTTGGGCAGGCCTCAAACTTCTGATCTTACTGATCACCTCCCTCATGAATCACAAACATGTGCCACCATCCCCAGCTCATTCATTTATTTTAGAGACTGGCCTTAAATTTGAGGGTCTCCTAAGTTGTGAGGTTACAGGCATGTGCCACCATACCCAACAACATACCTTTAATGCCACCCAAGCAGAGAGTCTTTCTGCTGCTTTGTGGCTCATTCATTTTGGAAACGAGGAATTTAACTGTGTTGGGAGCTGGCATTTTGGGGATGTCCTTGGTAGTGAGAAGGGTGTTCCCAAATCCCATTCCAATTGCTGGAAACTAGTGAAAACTAGTTTGTGGGATCTCAAGATGTTGTGTCTCTTGATGGTTTGCTCAGGTCTGTGATGAGCCCCACCCCCTGCTGGTGAAGGAGATGATCCAGCACTGCGTGGATGCCAACATCGATGAGGCCTACAAGGTGGGCCTCCTCTTTCTTCCCTGTCTCCACAGTGCCCTGTATCTCTTCAGCCAGGCACAGGAGCCCGTGGTGGCTCCGGGACTCTGCGTCACTCCCCTTAACACGTAAAATCACTCCGAGCTTCGGGTAGACTTTCCTTGCTTTGCTCATCATTCAGCCAGAACCAGGCAGAAGCAGCTCCAGAGGCTGGCTTTAGAACCAGCATGTCAGGGAGGCATGGCGAGCTCATGGTGGTAGGAGCATGTGGCTTTACTTTTTTTAATATGCATGAATATTTTGCCTTCATGTAGTCTGCTCACCACATATGTGTCTGGCACCTTTAGAGTCCAGAAGAGGTCATCTGGTCCCCCAAACTGGAGTTAGAGTTGTGAGCTGTCATGTGGGTGCTAGGAATTAAACTGGGGTTAACCACTGAGCCATGTCTCCAGGTGGATCAGGAAGTGTGTACCTGCTGCCTAGCTATAGAGGCTCCACCTCCTAAATGCACAACCTCCCAGAACAGCGCCACCAGCAGGGCACCGAGTGCTATTTCACACTCAAGCCATGAAACTGACTTTAGAGGCTGATTCCTTGCCCCAGGCCACACTATAAGCAGTAGACCTGGAAGTCATCATCATGACCTACTGGAGTTACATCCTCCACAAGAGGACTCAGCCCGAGACACAGAGAGCAGCCAACACTTCCATTGTTGTCACATTGTCCTGTGTAGGGGAACATGTCACATCCTGCTCTGTCTTCCTGAGAATCATATTGAGGGCCAACGAGGAACCCAGCAGTTACCTGTTATCTGGAAGAGGAGGGATCAGGAAGGGTTTAGTGTGGCTGAAAGGCTGTGTCAGGGATACAACTGGGCCCCCTTTAACTGATCCCAAGTTTCCCACTCAGTCAACTAGGGAGACTAACCAGGGTCAGGGCAGGGTTGGACTTAATGAGAAACTGGAGTACCAGGCAGGAGGCTAAGGTTAAGGGAGTCTGGTTACTGAAGGAGGAACACAGCTAACCCTAAACCCTGACGAAAACCCTCTATCCCTGTCTCACCCTAATGCTGCTAGAATCTATCCCAAGGTGCCAAGGCTCAACAAATTGTCTCTAGACACAGCCCTGGGCTAGGGAAAGTGGACAGGGAGGGAGGAAGGCAAGAGACTAATGAAAACCTGCCCTGCTTAGGTTGTCTGGTCCCATCGTGCAGGGGCTTCTTTCTGACTGAGCCTGGGAGAGCTAGCTGGTGAGGGGTTCCACCTGGAAGGCTCTGGATCGAGACACGATCTAGGCAAGATGTCAGACCGTCTTGCCTGTAGTCAGTGGGGCCTGCTGGGAAAATGAGCTAAATTATCTGTTGGGGTCAGAGGGCTGGGTGACCCATGGCATCCATAGGGCCCACTAACACCTCTAAGATTCAGGTGACCCTCAAAGCCTCATGGGTCACCTGAGCCAAACTATAACCCATGGGGTGATAGGCTAGGCCCACCATAGGTCCGACTCCGTCTCCCTTGATGCTCACAGTGTTCAGAGCCTGTTGGATCTTCTGTCTAGATTCTTGCTCACCTGTGGCACCTGGGCTACTCACCAGAAGATGTCATCGGCAATATTTTCCGAGTGTGTAAAACCTTCCCAATGGCTGAATACTTGAAACTGGAGTTCATCAAGGTTAGTCAGCCCAGGAATACCTTGTGCATGTTTGCCTTTGAGGCTGGTGGCATCTTGCTTTGTGGTGGTAGTGTTCTTTATAGTTGGGGTCTCATGGTATGGCCTAGGCTGGGCTTAAGGTCACATGCCCCCACACTGCCTTGTGCTGGCTTCCTCACTGCATAGTGCCTTCCAGATCTGCTGTGATGTGTCCCCGTGCCCTGGTCCTCATCACTGAGCAGTATTCTGTGTGGCTATCGCCATCACTTGTTCTCCAGGAAGGGCACTGAAGTTCTGTGGCTAGGGCCACTGTGCAGGGCATACATGGCCCCCACGCCTCCCAGCCAAGGTCTTGTTCTACTCCGGTAGGTTCCCAGGCGCAAGACCTCCAACTCGGGCAAATATACACTGAACTTTACGAGTTGAACTGGGTGCCAGGCAGTGGTGGCACACGCCTTTAATCCCAGCACTTGGGAGGCAGAGGCAGGCGGATTTCTGAGTTCGATGCCAGCCTGGTCTACAGAGTGAGTTCCAGGACAGCCAGGGCTACACAGAGAAACCCTGTCTCGAGAAAAAAAAAAAAAAAAAAAAAGAATTGAGCTGGGACTGGCCTAGTTGGGAGAATGTATGCCTCGAATGTGCGGAGCCCTGGGGTTGATCCTCAGCACTGCTTAAGATGGGTGCTGCTAGGCATGGTGTGCACCTAGCACTCCATAATGAGACCTATTTCAAAACAGCAACAGCAAAAAGAACTGCATGTCCTTTTGCCCAGTTCAGCACCGTAGAGGTGGAGGCAGGAGAATCAGAGGCTCAAGGCTACCCTCAACTACATAGGGAGTTTGAAACCAGCCTGGGCTATGTGAGACCCTAGCAGACTGGGCCTGTAGTTCAGTGCTGGAAGCTCCAGGTTTGCTCCTCAAGCTTAGAACATGCATTTACAGCATGAGCTGAACTTGAGTGAAGCCACATCCATCCAGCCTGTTACCATGCCGCATTTTGCAGTCCTTATACCTATTTTGAACCAACCGCTAGTTAGCTGGGAAGGAACTACTAGTCACGCCTACCCACCTGCTGCTCTCGGCTTATCTTTCAGGAGATTGGATACACTCATATGAAAGTGGCTGAAGGAGTGAACTCCCTGCTGCAGATGGCTGGGCTCCTGGCCAGGCTGTGTCAGAAGACCATGGCTCCGGTGGCCAGTTGACTTGAAACATCCTTCACTGATGAAACTAGAAGAGTCCTTGTCGCTGAGACACTGGTGTTCCAGCCTTCCAGTTGTGGGAGATGTGCCTCAGCCTTTGCTAGAACATGCTCACTTTCTGTTTTTCTTCTGTGAGAACAGGGTCTCTTGAAGTCTAGGCTGACCTTGAACTCCTGACCCTCCCGCCTCTGCCTGCTTAGTACTGGGGTTACAAATGTGTGTCATGTTTGCTTTATGTGGTACTACGGATGGAACTCAGGGCTTGTGCATGTCAGACGAGCACTCTGCCAGCTGGGCTACAGCAAGAGACTGAGCTCTGGAAGATTTCCACATGGCTACCTGAACACCTCTGCTCTTAGTGTGTGACTTTGGCCTCAGGCCCTGGACATGGGGCATGGTGGGAAAGCTCTGGCCTCCTCAGTCTTGTCTTAGCTGATAAAGCCTTTGGATGTTTGTCTTGCAGTGCTTAAGTGCTTGAGGCCTTGGGGAAAACCAGCATCTTGCTTCTGTCTGTTGTACCCCAACCAGGTACCCCGGGGCCAGCGAGACTGCAACCGGTGAAAGTCTAGCCACACACCTGTCCTTGAGTTCCACCCCCAGAACCCACAAGAAGGTAGACGAGCAGTGACCCCACAGACATTCTCTGGGGAGCCAGTGTAATGTAGCACTTCTTTAATCCCAGCACTCAGGAGGTGAGGCAGGTGATCAGGTGATCTCTGTGAGTTCAAGGCCAGCTAGTCTGCAGAGTGAGTTGCAGGACAGCCAGTGCTACAGAGAGAGACGACCTGTCTCAAAACAAAAAAGATGTCTTCTGGGTCCTGTACACATGCACAGATAATAAGTAAAATTATAAAAGTTTTTAAAAATTAAATTAAACCAGGCACAGTAGCACACGCCATATTTTTTTTTTTACAATGATTTGTTCACTTAATGTGTATGAGTGATTTTTGTTTTTATTTTATGTGTGGGTGTTTTGCCTGCATGTATGCCTGTTCACTGCACACATGTAGTGCCTTATAAGACCTAAAGGGGGGGAGGGTGGTGTGGAGAGATGGCTTAGTGGTTAAGAGCACCGACTGCTCTTCTGAAGGTTGTGAGTTCAAATCCCAGCAACCACATGATGGCTCACAACCATCCATAATGAGATCTGATGCCCTCTTATGGGGTGTCTGAAGACAGCTACAGTGTACTTATATATAATAAATAAATCTTACAAAAAAAAAAAGACCTAAAGAGCCTCCATGTAGGTGCTGGGAATTGAACCTTGGTCTTCTGTAAGAGCAGGCAAACTGCTTAGCCATCTCCCCAGTTCTGAGAACCCATAATGCCAAGCACTCTGAGACTAAATTCAAAGGTAGGCCCTGCTTTGGGGAGTCCAGGCCAGCCTGGGAAACATGAGACCATCTCGGGTGTCGATGTCTAACAATTGGCTTATTGGTGTTTCTTCTAATATAATTTGTAGCATTCATTCATTTCTTCTCAGAATGAATTTGTGGTGTCCAGGAAAAGGGGCTGGACATGAAATGCCTGTTCCTCTCTGGACTTCAGGCTCATTTCTACTAAGAATCTTGATCTTAAGCTAAGCAGTGGTGGTACACACCTTTAATCTTAGCAATCAGGAGGCAGAGGCAGGCAGATATCTGAGTTCCAGAGACTAACCTGGTCTACAGAGTGAGTCCAGGACCACCAGAGTTACACAAAGGGGTGCCATGAGTTCAGTGCCAGCTGCCTGGGTACAGTGAGACTAAATGACAGAAGGGTACTGGCATGATGGCTCCATAGTAAAGGCACTTGTCTTCCGAGCCTAGTAACCTGAGCGTCATCCCTGGAGCCCTCATGAGGGCAGGAGAACCATCTTCACAGAGCTGTCCTCTGACCGTGCCTACAAGTGTGCACGAGTGCTGGAACACACATACACGAATAAATGGGGGGGGGGGGCTTATGGGTAAAATGCTATGCAATCTTCACCTGAGTTTAGATTCCCCAAACCCAAGTAACAAGCCAGGCACAGGGACAGATGACTGTGATCCTAGCGATTGCAAGTCAGAGACAGGATCCCTGGGGCTCCCTGGGCCAGCAGATCTATCCAATCAGCAAGCTTACAAGCTCAGTGGCAGACACTTGTTCAGAAAGCAGGAGAGATAAGATGACTCAGCAGTTGGGCTTGGACTCCTCTTACAGAGGAGCCTAGCTGGGTTCCTAGCACCAGGCAGCTGACAAGGGTCTGCAGTTTCAAGTGCCCCGGGTGCCTCCAGAACTCTGCAGCCACCCACATGTGGAATATACTCGGAAACAGTCTTTAAACCAAAGGCCAGGTGTGGTGGTACTTTTCATCCCTGTATCTAGGAAGCAGAAGCAGACAGATCTCATTAGGGCCAGCCTGGTTTGCAAAGCAAGTTCCAGACCAGCCAGGGGCTACACAGTGTGACTGTCTTTTTAAAAAAAAAATGAAGAGACATTCAGTTCTGTGAACACACACAAGAAAAGGTGTTAAAACAAAGGCATGTGTGCAGTGCCTGCTCTTACACTCACAGGGTTTATTGGTGTTTGGTGAGGAGGCAGTTTGATTCCCTTATCACTGACCCACAAGGTCCCCGAAGGAATGGGAGATCAGAACAAATTGGAACCCACTAGGAAACCAAGACGATCTCAGGTTACCCCACACCCCATTTATCTGCTAAGATTAGTATACGTAATGCTCTGAGACAGGGAGTCCCCTGACATTGACAATATTAAATATGGCTCCAGCAACTTAACTACAGAAAAAGGCACGGTAACAGTCCCAGAAGTCAACATTCATAAGTAATTTGAGGTCCAAACAAGGAAAAGAAAAAAAACCCTACAAGGTCAGGTGTGATGGTACAATATGATCCCAACACAAGGGCTGAGGCTGGAGGATTACAAGTTTGAAATCAGCCTGAGCAACTTAGACCCTGCAGCCAAAACAAACAATCCCACAAATGCCAGTGTTGTGCCACATTTTAGATGTGGGGCTGGGACACATCTTGCCTCAGGTCCTGGGCTTCTAGTCAGTATCCCCTGGGTACTTGCTTTGCCCCCAAGAAGTCCAGGGCATCACTTGAGGGTTGCAGCTCTGGCGATTCCCAGTGTCTCCCAGGCTGTGTGTCAGGCAGTTCTGGTGCCCCTAACCAGGAGCAGCCACAGCCGGGGTGTGAAACTTGAGTATCCCTGGAGAACAGGCTTTATCCAGCAGGCAGTAAACTCAGCTCATGATCCTCAGGCCCTTCAATGCAGAGGAGAATTACCAGGGAAAGGTGGGGCTGGAGAGATGGCTCAACTGGTAAATTATTTGATACACAAGCATGAGGGCAGTATCCAGAGCACACCTCAAAAGACAGGTGTGGTGCTGCACCCCTAAAATCTCAGCACTCCGTAGGTAGAGGCAGGAGGATCGCTGTGAGTTCAGGGCCATCGTGGTCTACCTATCAAGTCCCAGGCCAGCCAAGACCACATAGAACCTATCTCAACAAAACAACAAAGACAGCTTGCCAGGTGTGGCAGTACACACCTGCAATCCCAGCATTCCACAGGGGAAGGCAGAAGGAACGGAAGGCTACAAGACCCAGATCCATTTCCCTCCCATGTCATTCAAGAACTCCAGTGCTGGCTCTGGCTAGCTGGCCTCCGACCTCTTCCATGCTCTGTTAGAGGCTGACAGCTTGCTTCTCCTACCTTCTATCTGCTCTTCTGGGATGCTCTTCCCAGCGAGGAAGAAAACAGAGCCTTTGTCTTCTTTAAATTTCAAAGCCCTGTCACTTCTATCCCAAGTCAGAACCCTTTCCCCCTGTCTGTTTATCACCAGGGAACATACTATATTTTTGGTTTGGGGAATTTTTTTGAAACAGGATCACACTATGTAGCCCATGCTGGCCCTGGCCTTGAACTCAGAGATCCACCTGCCTCTGCCTCCCAAGTGCTGGGATTAAAGGTGTGTGCCACCATGTCTGGTTTATTAAATTTTCTTATCTGTTTTATTATTTATCTGATATCTTTGTCTTGTTTTCTTCCTGCCTTTCCTTCCTTCTGTTCCCTCTAGTGAGTGCATGCTTGTGTGTGTGTGTGTGTGTGTGTGTGTGTGTGTGTGTGTGTAGGTTCACGTGGAGGTCAGAAGTCAACTTTGAGTACTTTTTCTATCATTGGCCCCTGGAGCTCACAGTTTCTGCCAGGATGGCTGGTCGGTGAGCCCTGAGACCCACCTCCCCAGCACCAGGTTACAGGTGTGTGCCAGGGATCTGAACTCACCCCCAGGCTTACCCCGAGGCATCAAGCTCTGTTTCTGTCGTTTATGACCAGATCTCTGGCTTCAAACTCTTTATGTTGCCCAGGCTGTTTCTGATCTCCTGATCCTCCTGCCTCCACCTCTTAAGTGCCGGGAATCTCAGTGCAGAGACTGCTTCCAGGCACTTAGGAGGTAAAGTCGCGTGTCACCACGCCTGGCTCCTTCATTTTACATTTTAAATTTTGGACTGTGTTTTCAGTGCTGAAGTATGTCTGCCATCACTACTGCTGAACCATGCCTCCATCTTCTATCGGTGAACTGTAGGACAAGTGCTGTACTATGGTGACCTCTCTGCTAGACGCCTCCAGCTTCCTGGACCACAAGTATGCTTCTCTACCTGTCACCAAGGCGAGCCTACCTCTTCCAAGCCCCCTAGTCCCACAGAAAGTGGACCAGGTAGACTTCAGTAAGCGACTCCATTCTGGTTCTAATAGGCTGCTGAGTACCCACGGGGCTAGCACTCCTCCATCCATCTCCACTGTGGCCCCTTCCTTGAGCACAGGGCTCTTCCTTGGCTTGGGCCCCTCCCTTGCTCTGAGCAGCTAGAGGGCACACTGTACCTTCCTTCCGATTCTCTCCTAGAATTTCTCTGCTTCAGCCACATCCCCATTCACATAATCTGGCTCCTCATCTGGGCTTCCTGATAAGGACATTTGTGCACCTGTGGATCAGGACAGGTAGGTGTGTCGGGACCATTCACAGGTATATGTTGACGCTGTTCCCCAGCCAGGGTTGCTTAGGAACCCCACAAATGACAGAGCAAGTGTCATACTGTATAGGACTAAGGGTGTCTGCCTGTCATTCCCCCACACCCCCAGAAATCCTCCTGCTCCAAGACTGGGTGACCAGGCTCTGGAGATCAAGCTGCTGGCAAGGGCAGTTCTGGCAGAGAGCAAGAGTTCTGCAGCCTTGGGTACATGAAGGCTTCCTTGCGAAGTAAGCCCGACCAGATGGAGGAAACCCTACCCAGCAACTGACCCTCCTGGAGCAGCCAATTGGCTACTTCACTTGACAGCCCCATCCTTTGTCCCCAGCATTCCTAGTGGCTTCTGCCCATGGGAGACATACCCATAGTCCTCTTGGACTCTCGCCACTGACGGATGGAGACAGAGTTCTGGTAATCCTCAGATTCCTCGACACCTGAGGGAGGTTATAGGAACATTGTGAGAAAGGGGGCCAGCGTTCTTTCCCTGAGGATGACCCCAGTCAAGGAGGATAATCCCCTGAATAGCTCCTTCCCCTGTGAGGGATCTCCTGTCAGGACCTTGGGTGAACTTGACCCAAAGGCACCCGAGACTTAGAATCTTGGGGACCTCACTTCTTATTCATTAGGGTGGACCTAGTTCGGGGTGCCGGCCGGCCCATGCCCTACGTTTCTTGGGAGGGACAGCTTTACCTGACTCGGGGGTGCTGGGCTTACAGATGAGTACATTCTCATATGAGTTGGAATCATCGTCTGTCAAAAGAAGGGAGCTGGTGAGAGACCTGCAGGTAGACCTTGCCTGCATGCCCCAGATGTCCCTTCCCCTGCTGCCTCCCCTGCAGGACTCTCCTCCTGGGCTTCAGGGGCCTCAGTATTCTCTTAGACCAGTTTTTAAAAAACGTTTATGTATGCATTTTATGTATATAAGTTTTGTCTACATGTACATCTGCACACTGCACACAAAAAGATGGGATCAGATGCTATAGACAGCTGTGAGTTGCCATGTGGTTGCTGGGAATTAAACTCAAGACCTACAGAAGAGCACTCGGTGCCCTTAACTGCTGAGCCATCTCTTCAGCCGCTTAGACCAGTTTTTGTTGTTGCCTCCGCTGCTGCTGCTGCTGTAGTTTTGTGTGTGCTGACTGCAGGTGTGTGAGTGGGTGTGGGTGTACAGGTAGAGACCTGAAGACAATGTTGGGTGTCCTGCCTCAGGGGCTCTCTTGTTTGTTTGTTTTTGGGTGGTTTTGTTTGTTTTTGAAGGCAGGGTTTCTCTGTGTAGCCCTAACTTTCCTGAAACTCGCTTTGTAGACCAGGCTGGCCTGGAACTCACCAAGATCTTCCTGCCTCTGCCTCCCAGCAGGAGACCCTTTCTTACAAAACAAGAACAAAGGTCAGGCAGGTCAAGGCACATGCTGACTTCCAGCCCCAGGATCCTCATGGTTAAACTCCCACAAGTTGTCCTGAGGCTGCCACATGTGTGTTCCCACACAGTAAGTAAATACTTCTTAAAAGATGTTAAAAATAAACAAAGTGAGGAGGAGAAAGTGGTCCTCTTGGTATGCGACCTTGGCCCAGGCCCACTCCAGAGCCAGCTGAGGACCCAGGTGGAAGGCCCCGCTGCTCTCCGCAGGCTCTGACCCCTCCCTCCACTTTGCTCTCCACCTCTGTAAACCAGAAGTGCTCATGACCAAAAGGTTCCAGCACCCTCCAGCTCGCCCTTGCTTATCTGTCATCTGGTGTCCATTCCTCGGATGCTCCCACCCACAGCTCCACCTCTGCTTCCTGTCCTGTCTCCCTCCACTCTGTCCCCACTCTGTGTGCAGCTGACCAGCTTCCTTCCGCCCCACCCACCTCAGCCTGTAGCAGGACCCCCTCTCCATCTCTCAGCAGCTCTGCAGACGCATCTACGCCTAAGGGCTGCCTCCTCTTCCACATCCTCTCCACCCTGTCCTCCACCTTACCTTCTGGGGCCTTCTGGAAACGTCCCCAGTTGTAGTAGTTGGTGGTGATGGGATCTCTGGGCAAAAAACAAGAGAGCGAGGTTGCCAGGCAGCAGGTCTGTCAGGAGGGGGCCCTTAGGAGAAGCCATGGGAAGCTCTCTCCTCCAATCCACTAGAGATGCTTCCTAGAGTCCCTGACCAGAACTCTGGGACTAAAGGGCCATCAGCCTGGCTAGGACACCTTCAAGTGCCCACCTGGGTCACAATTTTCTCTATTTGTGACATGAGGAGACACTGCTAGGGGTCATTTCTTTTTTGAAATGGTTTTGAATCAGATCTTTCTTTCTCAGCCTCCCAAGTGCTGGGATGGTTGGGAGGGCAGACCTGTACCACTCCTTTCTTTTTTCTTTATAAATGTATATTTTCTTATTCATCTGGTGCATGTATGCGCATAGTCACACATGCACAAGGGTGTCACAGCACACATGTCAGAGGACAACTCTTGGGGTCAGTACTCTCCATCAACCATGTGGATCTCCAGAGATGTTGGGCTTTATGGGCTGAGCTAGCTCTCTACCACCCCTACCTTATAGAAATGCATCTCTGCATCTCAGGCTGACCTCAAACTCACTATTCAGACCAGGATGGCCTCAAACTCCTGATCTTCCCAAGTGCTGGGATTATGTAGGACTGGCAAGGAACCCCAGGACTTCATGAATGCTAGACAGGTACTCTGAACCCCAGCCCCAGCCCTTTTCTGGAGGGAGGGAGCCATATCTTGATATGTAGCCCACATTGGCTGTGATCCCCCTGCCTCAGCCTCCTGAGTGCTGAAATGACAGCAAGTGCCATCATGTCTGCTTTGTGACCTGCCTTTCACCAGATGGCCAGGATGGGTGCCCACCCCCTACCAGATTCTCAGTCTTTTAATCAGAGCCACACAAAGCCATGGCCACCAAATTGAAAAGGCTACCCAGAGGTGGTCTTCACTGAATGCCTCATAAAGAAGCTTGGGAGAGAGACCCAAAAACGGGGCTGGGCAGGCTTGGTCAAGGGCTACTCACACATAGGCAGCATCAGGCTGGTGTCTGCTTCCTGGAAGAGGCCAGAGAGAAGACTTTAGGCAAGCTAGGCTCCTGGCTGCGGCCCATTCCCTCCCCCCCAGAGCTACCCACCTTTGTAGAAGTTCAGGTACCTAGGGGACTCAGGACCTGGAAGAAAGGCTAGGCTAGGCTGTCCTCCCTCCAGGTCCTGTCCCAACCCAACCTAGGCTCTGCAGCTCAGGCAGGGGCCCGGGGGCTTTGGATGGTCATACCTTTGTACACATTCTCTCTTATCTATTAAGACCAATTCCATCAACCACCCCAGCCTCAGCTCCTCTTGCAAAGCCCCCCAAGCCAGTACTTGTCCTCCTGTCCCAGCCCCACTCAGGCTAATTCCTGCCTGGTATCACTTACCCTCAAGGTGGGAGAACAGCAGCTTGTTCTTCCTGCAAGGATGGGGCAGGGGCACTGAGATGGTGCCCTGGGGAGGGAAGGGATAGCCCCTCTGACCCCTGAAGCTTGAGGACAGAGTGAGGTCTAGCCCTGGCTCTGCCAGGTGGGGTTCTCCAGGTCTGGGCCCATGCACACTACAGAATGTCTTCCTACCTTTCAGATGATTTGTCTGAGGCTGTGTCCATCTGGGGTCGTGACCACACCTGCCTGGCCACTTTTGGAGAGAAGCAGGGACAGAGTATTGGCTAGGCACTCACCCAGCTGAGCCTTCACTTGGTATGTCAGGCTGGCTTCAGGGCAAGGGATACAGAAGAGACCTTGATATGGGAAGTCCCAGCCCGAAACCAAACCCAGGATTCTTCAAGGACTCACGGGAGTAGGTCTGAGCCACAGCTAAGCTCTGTTCATTTTCTTGCCTGCGAATACACAAGGGTGTGCTGAGTCAGGCTCTGACATTCCCCAGGGGAGGACACAGAGGACGGAGGGTCAGATAGGGACACACGGAACACAGCAAAGATGGAAGAGCTGAGCCTAGGAATGTGTCTGTCTGTCTGTCTGCACATTCCTGGGTTCCCAGCACTCAAAGTGAGAGAATCAATGTGGGTCTGAGGCCAGCCTGAGCTACAAAGTAAATCCTTTGCTTGCCAATGCTACAGAGTAAGACCCTGTCTCAAAACCAAAAAATTAAAAAAAAAAAAAAAAACAAGCAAGCTTTAGCCATGGCTCAGGGTGGTCAGAGATGAAAGATTTTATTTTCAGATCTCACTGTGGTTTTTCAGTTGCAAAAGGAAATAAGGAAGGGTGTGTGTGAGGGGGGAGGGGAGCGACAGGGCCTATTGGGGTGTGTGCATGTGAGGGCTGTGTTGAGAATGCAGAAAGTGTACATGCATTTAGTAGAGGGGGGTGGAGAATGGTCAGCTGGCTCCCTCCCTCTCCCCCTTGTCATATGGTCTTACTGTGTAGGCATGACTGGCCCTTCTTTTTGTGTCAGGCATTGAACTCCTGACCATGAGCATACTCAGCAAAGGCCACACACACCACTGAGCCACTAGTGCCCTCAGCCCGTTCATTGGGGGATTTTAGGCTCGTGCTCTATGACTGAGTCACAGCTCCCTCCCACTTTAAAACTATTTTTTTTACTGTGTATGGGTATCTTGCCCATGTCTGCCTACCACATGTATGTATGCCTGGTGCCTGAGGAAGTCAGAAGAGGCTATCGGATCTTCTGGAAGCTGAATTAAAGACAGTCGTGAGCCAATATGTGGGTGCTGGGACTCAAACCCAGCCAGCGCTTTTAACCACTGAGCCATCTCTCCAGCCCCGCTTTTTAAGTAAAAAATACATTTATTTGTATTTATGATTTACATGTGTGTGGTGGTGTAGTAGGCACATGGGGCCAGAGGATAATTTTTGGCAGTCTGATTGCCTTCTGTGGGTCTCAGATCAAACTCAGGTCATGAGGCTTTTGTGCCAGTCACTCTTACTAGCCTGGTATCTTGTAGTCTAAAATTTTGAGACAAGGTCTCACTGAATTGCCAGGCTGGCACTGAACTCCCTCTGTGGCCCAGGCAGGTTCTGGAACATCTGTGGGGATGGGAGGTGCCCAGCCTCTCCTGAGTATTTTTTAGATTCTGCTTTCAGTCTGCTTGGAGCGCAGGTATCTGCCCCCACTATGGCTGCCCAGTGATGCCACATTCCTTCAGCTCCTGGACTCTTTCTTTCCATCCACTGAATGCTAGGCATCCATTTAGAGCCTGCCATAGAACAGGCACGAGTGAGGGCAGGGACTGGGTTCCTGAGGGGTTCCCCAGGGTACTCAAATATGCCAAGCTGGGGCAACTCACTGGTTCCTCTGCTCGTAGATTTTCTCATTTCTCTTCACCCCTGCAAGAACAGAAATGGCATAGCTAGTGTAGTGGGGGGAGGGCTGAAGTCTGGGACCCCCTTCTTTGTAACTCCACCAGGCCCTTGGAAAGTCCTTTCCAGCTGCCTGTCATTGAGAGGGTTCTTGTCAACTGGGTGTGGTGACACAGATCTGTGATCCCAGTGCTCAGAAAACTGAGGCCAGAGGACAGGAACATTTGAGGCTAGCTTGGACTACAGTGTGAGACAGTCTGAAAAAGAAAGAATTACAAGGAAGAAAAGAAAGAAGGAAGGAGGGAGGGAAAGGAGGGAGGGAGCAGAGGGAGGGCTGGAGCAGGAGGTAGGAAGGGAGGGAGGGAGGGAAGGAAGGAAAGGAACTTAATCCCTTTTTGTGGGGTGAGGATAACTTGAAGTAGAGGGTGCCACAGGTAGCCCAGCTTCCTTTCTTTCGTCCGCTGCAGGTTCCTGGCCTGAGTGACCCCCATGCTCCAGCAGACCCAGCGTCCAGCCACACACACTGTACTCAGGGCCACATAGGGCCAGCAGCTGGTTCTGGGTGCTCATCCTCCTGACCCGCCCATCACAGCCAGGTCCAGCGCAGAGCCTCCCATCACTCCCTGCCTGTGTGACACTTACCTGGACGGGAGCAGTGGACACACAGCCAGGCTATGGCCCCCAACAGCAGCAGCAATAGTCCCGACAATGGCCACAGTAGCTCCAGCTCCGCACTCATGTTGGTGGCTTGGGGAGGGGACTGTAAAGCTACATCAGAGATCTATAAGCCAGTGGCTCCCTGGAGCCACCCCACCCCATGTGACCAGTTTCTGATCTCTCTGATCCATGGCTCTGGCAATGTCAATGGAATAGCCTTCCCTACTCCTAAATTGAACCAACCATGTCTCCCATGTGACCCTAACCAGCACATCAACTACCAGAGTACTAGAAGGTTCTGGGAGCACTAGACAGCACCAAGAAATTGTGTAAAATCATAAGCATCCACTCCCGACCCCTCTGGCCCTGAGAGACAGGCTCCTTAGTTCACAGGTGGAGAAACTGAGGCCAAGAAGCACCCACAGCTGCTTTGTGGAAAGGGAGGGTTCAACACTCAGTCCTGGCTCTAGCATAGGTGCTTACACCTGCAATCCCAGCAACTCTGGAGACTGAAGCAGAGGGATTGCCACTTTTCAGGCCAGCCTGTGACAACAGGCTAGCCTGGGCTAAAGACTGAGACCTTGTGTCAAAAAACAACAAAAATAAGGTGGAGGGGCTGGAGAAAGGGTTCAGCAGTTAAGGGTGCTTGGTGTTCTTATAGGGGACCCCCGTTAGGCAGCTCACAGCTCATTACCACGTACACACACACACACACACACACACACACCTCTACCCCTGCCTATCCTGTTGCTGTATGCCAAGGAACTCATCCTCAGTGGTGCTCCTCTCTGTCCCCAGGAAGACCTAGGTATTTCCTTTTCTCCAGCATCCAAGAACCCAGACCCTATCAGCAGTGGTAGTGCATGCCTTTAATCTCAGCACTTGGGAGACAGGGACAGGTGGATTTCTGAGTTCGAGGCCAGCCTGGTCTACAGAGTGAGTTCCAGGACAGCCAGGGCTACACAGAGAAACCTTCTCTCAAACAAACAAACAACAAAAATATAACAAGAAAAGACCAAGATTCTGCCTGTGGTGAGAGCTGGTGTTGCCAGCCAGTGAGGATTCCTCTCAGAGGATATGACCCTGAGACAGTATACAACAGGGGCAGGTCCCCAGCTGTGGGACTGGGCTCAAGGACCTTCAGAGTGAGGCTGGTCTTTGGGAGACAAAGAGGTGGGCCTGTGGAGAGGATGTCCGGTGTGAGGAGGCCGTGAATCCTCGTTAGCCCAGGGTCACATCCAAGGCAGCGATTGATTGTCCCAGCTTTGGTGAAGTCCCACAGTCTGGTGAATGAGTGGAGGTACAGCCATCTCTGATGGGCTTATAAAAACAACTATTGCAATTACGAGAAGACTCAGCTCCCTAACACCAGCAAGGGAGACAGCTGAGAAAACCAGTCCTGTGTAAGGCACATGTGGAATGTGAATGACTAAGTGACGACTCTGTCTGCACTTGGTCCGCCTCAAGCTAGAGAAGGTGAGGCTCAGTGGTAGATCCCCTGCCTAGAATCCCCAGTGAGGGGCTGGGGGCGTGGCTCAGTGGTAGAGCCCCTGCCTAGAATCCCCAGTGAGGGGCTGGGGGCGTGGCTCAGTGGTAGAGCCCCTGCCTAGAATCCCCCAGGGAGGGGCTGGGGGCGTGGCTCAGTGGTAGAGCCCCTGCCTAGAATACCCCAGTGAGGGGCTGGGGGCGTGGCTCAGTGGTAGAGCCCCTGCCTAGAATACCCCAGTGAGGGGCTAGGGCATGGCCTTTGCTTAGGACATTGACTCTATCAAAGAAACTCATAAACTGAGCATACATTCCTATAACTCTAGCACAGTGGTTCTCAACTTGTGGGTCGCATCCCTGCTGGAAGTCAATAGGGGTCAGCTATTCTGCAAGTCAGATATTTATTACAATTCATAACAGTAGCAAAATTACAGTTGTGAAGTAGCACTGAAAATAATGTTATGGTTGGGGTCACCACAACACGGGGAACCGTGTTAAAGAGTCACAGTGTTGGGAAGGTTGAGAAGCACTGCTCTAGGACTTCAGGAAACAGAGCCAGGAGGACTGGGAGGTTAAGGCTAGTTCTGGGTACAAAGCACAACCCTATCTGTCTGTCTGTCTGTCTATCTATCTTTTTTTTTAAGGGAGAGAGGGATGTATGCATATAGAAGGACAGAGAGGAAGTGGAGGAGGAAATGTGAGCAAGTGAGAAGAGAGACAGTGGAAAAATCAGTTCACGCTGTCTCACTCCCATACTCCTGTAATCCCAGCACGTGTGGGGCAGAGGCCGATCAGGAGTTCGAGACACTCTGTCTCAATGGGGAAAAACAAGAGCAGGAGGGGACTTGAGCATGACATATGTAGGAGCAGGCTACATATAACTCAGCACTTGCCCACCTCAGGCCACTTATGATCCTAAGAGCAAGCTTGGCATTCAAGGCGCAGGAGCTGCCTGCTGTTTCCTCTCCAAGGGCACCTCACACCTTTAGGAGGAGGACTATCCTCCATCCAAGAGGGCTGGGCTACCAGAGAGTCCACTTGCTACTAGACCTGTTGTCCAGGGATAAACAGAACTCCAGCCTGGGACAGAGTTGGTCGGGGCATCTCTACCCTTTAACCGGCCACACAGGGGAGTTTGTCACGAGGCCTGTCATGGCGATGACGAATATGGTATACTTTCAGCCGTGTGGGTTGCTTTCATGATTCTTGTCGCCGTCATGGTTCTTAGCCATGTGACATGGGAAGGAACTGTCAGAGGCCTGCAGCAAAGACTGAGGGGATATATTATCCTGCCCAGTGATATCTACAGGCAGTGTGTATATTCCCTCTGACAGTTCCTTCCCATGTCACATGGTGTGTGTATTCCCTCTACTGACCCCAGTAGGGCCTGAGGGGTTAATGAGATACACCTGACCTAGTGGAGCAGGCCAGCAAGAGGCTGAAGCAAAACATAAAGAGGCCTGGGGGCATACTAGGACATTTGCTTAGAATCTGCCAGTGATGGACTAGGGTGTGACTTAGTGGTAGAGCACCTGCCTAGCATCTATCTGTGGGCGTGACTCAGGGAATACCTGGCTGTCTAGAATCACCCAGTAAGGGATTAGCTATGTTTAACTAGCAAGGGCAAGGCTTTGGGTTCCATTCCCAGCATGGGAGGGGGGAGGAAAGCTGGGGGAGGGGTGCTGGAGATGGCTTAGAAGTCAAGAGAACAGACTGCTCTCCCAGGGGATCGAGGTTTGATTCTCAACACCCACATGGCAACTCACAACCATCTATAACTCCAGTTCCAGGGGACCCAACTCTCTTCCAGTGCGTGCACCAGGCATGAATGTGGCATACACATGTACATGCAAGCAAAACACTCATACACATACATTGTGGTTTGGAGACAGGGAGTCACTGTGTAGCCCTGGTAGGTCAGAAACTCACTGTGTAGACCAGGCTGGCCTGGAATTCACAGAGACTGGCCTGTGTCTGCTTCGCAGGTGCTGGGATTATAGGGCTGCACTATCATGTTCCAATTTACATAAATATAAAAGGTTGGTGGGAGGGAGGGAGAGAGGGAGGAGAGAGAGGGGGGAGGGGGGAAGAGATAGCGCTTCCTCAATGGTAAGATACCCATAATGAAACTCATCAGGCCACCACCCCACTTCAGCCTCACTGAGAAAAGAACAGAAATGCCAAGGGGCTTAGCCTTAGCAGGGAAGAGCGTGCAGGGACCAGTGGGAATCGGGGAAGACAAAAGAGGCAATTTGGGGGTGAATATGATCAAGACGCAGACTGTATAGAAATATCACAAGCTATCAGTACGCATAAGAAATGTGTACTGATAAAAGTGATTGAATGGGGGCTTATGAGATAGCTTGCAGGTAAAAGGTGCTTGCCACCAAGTCTGATTATCTGAGTTCGATCCCCAGGACCCAAGTAGTGGTGAGAAGGAATTCTTGCAAGTTATTCTCTGTCCTACACACATCTATCCACATATGGTAATTAAAAATGTATTAAAATACTGGGGAAAAAAGAGCAGATGTGAGTGCATGAGGTGTTTTCTGGAAAGGGTCTGAGGCTTGCTTTTCAGTTGGAGATCCCTCTCAGCCCAACTGTTTTCTTCCTCCCAGGGAGCAAATGGAGGTTCAGAGAGGCCCATACTGTGCCACAAAGAACATTAGAAAAGACCCAGAGCAGGCCTGGTGAATTCCCTCCATCCCATCTTATGCTCTGTACCCAGAAGGACAGCAGGCAGGCTGAGGGTGAGGGAAACAGAGGCTGGGGATGCAGGAGGGGCAGCCCAGCAGTCTCAGAAGGCCCCCAAGGGGCCAGGTAGGGCTAGCTGTGGGTGTGTAGGGGACCGCCACAGCCCTGTGGCTCTGTGGGCCAAAATAGCTCAAAGGGAAGTGGGCAGTTTTCATATGAACAAGGCTTGCCTCTGAGGGCTGCATCTGAGCTTCTAAACCTCAATGGCCTTTAGTGATCACTTGCAATGGCTCACCCAGGGACGAGAGGCTGTGAGGGACTACTTGGATGAGGAACACGATCCATCTCACACTTGGGATGGCTTTATTCATGAGGTGCTACTCTGAGGCCTGTGGTCTTAGCTGAATAACATTTCTATGGTTTGTTCCTTTGGAGGCAGGGCCTCACAATGGAATACAGCCTGGCCTGAACTCAGTCCTTCCACTTCAGGATTCCTAAAGCAGTGATGACAGGAGTGTATAATACCCAGCCTGAACAAACAATTTGGGGCCTTCAAATGAGGTGAAGAGAAGACTCTGAAAAAACCTACCTGAGGCAGCGGGCCAGAGGGCCTAGAAGATTGTTCATGTGTACATGTGAGTGTGCATATGTGCAGAGGGCTGGCAGGCCCTGTCCCTGGCCAACCTCGGCCACCCGTTCAGAGCCAGAACCAAGGAGCCCACCAGCGTTACAAGGCTTATTCGTCAGAAGGTACAAGCTGGCTCAGGCATGGATGGACTTCTGGGGATAGCAACTTCCTCCTGGCTAGGACAGGGGCTGGGCCCAGTTCCCCAAAGCATCCCACATCCATCCACAGGCCTGCGCCATGGGCCAACACTCCATGGACGGGAGAACCTGAGTTCATCTCTGGTTTTTGGATGCCCCTCCCCAAGTCACTGGTAGTGACAGAACCACCCTAGGGGCTTCTTGTGTTTGTGGGGTCTCAGAGGCTAGGGGTTTGGGAAGCCAGCGATAGATAAGTAGGTGCCTGGGGCACCTGAGACAGGCTTTCCTTGAGGGCCACAGTACCAGGCCAGGGCGGGAGGTATCAGGTGTCTTGGCTTCCGCTCAGTCTGTTGCTAAGAGTCTTGTGGGATGTAGCGCAAGGGACACCTGCCCAGCTGAGCACCCCCGGGAAAGACTTACCTGAGAGTGAGGGCTCCTCACCATGGCCACTTCATCCTGTGCCCGCACACCTGCCTAAGCTGATGCCAACACCAGACTCTGGCGAGCGGCAGGCAAGGCAGTTGGCTTCCTGTCACTACTGAATCATCCCTCTACATCCGCCTTGGCCAGACTACTAGGGTGGTTAATGACAAAGGGGGTGGGGCAGAGACAGAAAAAGATACAGATACAAAGCAAAGAGCTGTGCATGGTGGTGCATGTTGTTAAATGCCTGCATTTGGGAAGCAGAAGTTTGAGGCTAGCCTGGTCTATATAGTCAGTTCCAGCCAGGACAACTACACAGTGAGACCCTGTTTCACTAAAAAAAAAAAAAAAAAAAAAGACTCACTGGGTAATGGCACTTTCCACCAAGCTTGACAACTTGAGCTCTATCACCAGGAACCAGTGGGAGATACCGGCTAGTTGTCTTCTGACGAATATATATATGTGCACACTCGCACACACGGACACATGTATGTGCACACCCGTGGGGGTGGAGAGGCAATAAAAAAGAAAGCGGAAACAGGCAGAGGAGAAATGGGAAGTGAGAGATGGATACAGAAAGCCCAAAAGCCCAGCACACACAGCGCATGCCTGGCACAGAGCTGGGTCACACAGAGCATTGGGAAGGGAGGTGCACAGTGAGCCAACCCCAGAATTCACATGGACACATAGACATGGAGTGGACAGATGGAAAGTTCAGAGGGACACATACATGCTCGTGTGTGCGCCATAGACAGCTGGGTAGGCAGACACGCTGCCCCTGTGTGTGTTTGTGGGTGGTGGATGGATGTAGAGGTCAGAAGTCAGTCTTGGTGTCTTCCACCTTTTTTTTTTTTTTTTTTTGGTGGCCCTGGCTGTCCTGAGATTCACTCTGGAGACCAGGCTGGCCTTGAGATCTATGCTAGCTCCGTGTCATCTATTTTTTAAAAATAAAACTACTGCCTGTCTTTATTACATTTAATTTTTTTTGTATGTGTGTGTGGGCATACGTCACCAAGCAATGAAAATAGTCAGAAAATAACCTGGAGTTGGTTCTTATTCCACCATGTGGGTGCCAGGGATAGAACTCAGATGGTCTGCCTTGGTGGAAAGCACCTCTACCCACTGAGCCATCTTGCCACCTCATGGTTGTCTCACTAGGTAGCCCTGGCTGGCCTGGGAACTCAGAGATCCACCTGCTTCTTCTCAAGTGTTGGGATTGTACCTAGCTTCCATCTTAACTGTTCCCTTTCACTGGTCTGAGACTCACCAAGTTAGTCCAGGCTGGCTGGTCCTGCAAGCTCCAGATAGCCATGTTCCCATGTCCTCAAAGCTGAGATCACAGGCGTTTGTTCCCAGGTTCCCGATGAGTGCTGGGGGGTGGGGGTGGGGTGGGTGTCCAAGCTCAGGTTCCTCAGGCTTTTGAGAACTTTAGTAACAGACACCCCCCCCCCTCAGCCAAAGCTACCTCTCAGTTGGGATTATCATTGCCTGAGGCTCAGGGAGGCTCCCTAGTAATGGGCAGAAAGGAGATCAGCAGGCACCACTGCCCCAAGTGACTAGGATCAACCACCTGGAACTTGGAAAAGGTCAACACGTTCTATCTGCTGGGAACATCAGGGCAGGAGGCAAGATGATTTTACCATGCAATCTCCTGTGTGAGTTTACTGTAACAGTACCCCTGGGCTCCACTAGTCGGCGTGTTTCTTCCCAGTCTTTGTGCCCCAAGTCTGCTGCTGCCACCCTGTGGTGAAGCAAAGTAGCACAGGCATCGGAACTATGACCAGGAGACTGTGACCATTGAAATGTGTGCTGATCAGAGGTAGTGCCTGATGCATTCAGACTGTTTCTTTTCCATGGGGTCAGGCAGGGAGGCAGAGACACCTAAGAGGCAAAGCAAGTGCTCATGGTTGGTCCCCTTCCCACTTTCCTAATTCAGCATTTGCTGACCTTCCAGCACCTACACACTAGCTCACAAGTCGATCAATCAGTTCTGGGGGTATCCAGTTCATCTCGGATCCCTGGCATAGCCACTTGTAACCTCTGTCCTATGCCCTCTTCTGGACTCCTTTTTAGGGAACCACACACACACACACACACACACACACACACACACACACACGAACCAAACCGAACACAAGGCTGGGATGTTGTCAGCTGGTGCTTGCTTAGGTTCCGTTTGTAACACAGCACAGATAGATGCAGAGGCACACCCCTATAGTGTTTTAACTTTTCATTTTTAGACTGCCTCTTGGCTACTAGGCCATCCTAGTCCAGGATGGGCCTTGAACTTGCAACCCTTCTGCCTCAGTCTCTGGAATAGCTAGAATTACTGAAGCACTTCAGGTGCCTTGCAAGCATGTATGTCTGTGCAACACTTGTGTGCCTGGTTCTCGGAGGCCAGAGGGCATCAGACCCCCAGAACTGGAGTCACACTGCTGTGATACTGTGTAGGTAGCTGAAAGGTCAGCAAATGCTTTTAACTGATGAGCCAGATCCCAAGCCCCAAACAATGGTTTGTTTTCCTGAGACAGTGTTTCTGTGTAGCCCTGGCTGTCCTGGAACTTGCTCTGTAGACCAGGCTGGCCTTGATCCCAGAGATCTGCCTGCCTCTGCCTCCGGAGTGCTGATTAAAGAAAGGTGAGCACCTCCATGCACAACTTTGGTAGTGAGTTCATTCTTAATTTCAATAGCATAATATATATGACTTCTACCAATTCCCAGGGCTCTTGGTGATGTTCTGGGGATCTGACCCCTCCTCCTGACTCCCTCCAGAGGGACAAGCTGGGATAGCCACTGCTCTGCTAATCACCTATTACATTACTTATTACATCTCCCAGGGAATCCAGACTAACTAGGGTCCAACAGGACAGCCACCTATCACACAGCAAGCATCTTTGAGTTATCTGATGTCTGAGATGAGAATTCGGCAAACTTAAATGTAGCAAGGACTGAGTTGGCTGTAGTTTTAAAAAACTGTTTCCCTTGTGAGAAACATGTGAAAGTCCATTTCCTTTCTGGGGATTGAACTTACACTGTCAGGCATGCAGCAAGTGTCCTTACTAAGCCATCTTACTGTCCTGTTTTCGACTTTGTGGGTCACCATGAAACAGCTGTTGCTCTTGAAGACGATGTGGGGTTCAAATCCTAGTACCCACATGAGAGTTTACAACCAGCTGTTAACTCTAGCTCTGGGAGATCAAATGCCTTTGACTACTCCATGGGCAAAACATGCACATGGTACGTATACACTTCTCAGGCAAAGCTCAAGCACACTAAATCTCAGGGCCAGAGAGATGGAAAGAAACAGGACTGGCTGCTCTTGCAGTAGACTTGGGGTTGATCCCCAGCATCCACAGGAAACTTCACAACTGTGACTCCAGTTCCATCCCTAGCCTTTGTCAGCCCTGAGCACCTTTGTGCACGCACCACACACACACACAGAGACAGAGAGCGAGAAAGAGAGAGAGCACAAGCTCCAAGATACTCAACATCCACGGGCACCCAGTGAATCCTGCCCCCAAAGTCATCAATACTCAGACTCTGGAGAAACAATCTGGCTTAACAGAATGAATCCCAAAAGAACATTTCAGGATGCAGTTTTCTGTGAAGTCAGTCTTGAAGAACACCAGAGGCTGGCATGTGGCTGACTGTAGTGTTTTCTGTTTTTTTGTTTGTTTTTGTTTTATGAGACATGGTTTCTGTGTATCCCTGGCTGTCCTGGAACTCACTCTGTAGACCAAGCTGGCCTTGAACTCAGAAATCCACCTGTCTCTGTTGTAGTGTTTTCATGTAGCATATAGACCTTCTGTTCAATTCCCAAGACCAAACAAAACAAGCTCTGCCTGTCTGCCTCCTTTGTGCTGGGACTGAAGGCGTACGCTCAACACATAAACATTTTATGTATAACGGTGTTCTACCTGCACAGGTACCAGACCTCCAGCACTGGAGTTACAGATGCTTGTGAGCTGCCATGTGGTTGCTGGGAATTGAGTCTGGGTTCTCTGGGAGAACAACTGGTGCCCTTAACTACTGAACCATTTCTAGCCCCTCAAGGGTCCTCTTTACCAGAGCTCACCTGGCTAGACTGGGTGGTGAGCAAGTCCAGGTAGGTATCTTTCTGTCTCCATCCGTCTCCTGGGTGCTAGGATCATGGGTATGCACGACGTTTTACATGGATGCTGGAGATGCCTACACAGTAAAAACTCATCCTGAGTGCTGAGATGACTAGTAAAGAGTGACTTTCTTCAGCGCCTCCTCCAAGAATCAAGATTTTGCAAACTAGGCCATGTAACACACCATGGAGTATAACTCAGTGGCAGTGTTTGCGTAGCAGGACCATGGTTTGACCATCCGAATGGTCAGCATGCCACCCGGACTACTTCTAAATACTTCTCAGGAGCACTCCCAAAGTTCACAAGTGGCCAGAAAGACAAACAGTAAGTGTTATGTAAGGTTCTCTTTTATTTAAAAGATCATTCACAAAATACCATATCCATAGACTCACTTTCTGTCATAGAACTGAATGTGTTAAGTGTTTGGAATTCCATTCTTACAGAGTCAGCTGGGCGCCCAGCAGTGGATGGACGTGCCTGTTCTGTCTTTTCTTCCGCACTGGAGATGGATTAGATCATCTGAAAGCTTCAGCTTTGATTACAACCACGCAATGCATGTCTGTCTTAAGTTAGGTATTGGTGTTACACAAATGGTTCTGATCTCAGAAGCAGAGAAGATGGCAGGCGAGGGAAGGAGTGAGAGTTCTGTAAATTGCCGAGACCTTGTGACAAAGACAATCCTGAGCCAAGGGGTAGGCTGGCAGGAAGCTGCTGGCTAGTAAGCAAGCTGCGCACCTCTCAGCCCCTTTCTTTCCCCAAGGCTCCAGTGGCTGGCTGACTGCTCCCAGCTCCAATTGGAACAGACGGAGACTTGGTGCCAGATCCTTTTCCACTGTTTACACACAGCTGTTTGAGCTGAAAGCCTGATTGATCCCCTTGCTCTCAAGTGAGTGCTCAACACTGTCTGTGGGAGCAGGGGTCTGCCCCACAGAGTAAGCAGCAAGCCACCTAGGTACTGAGGGTCTCAACAGCTGTGCAACCAATCAGAGAAAGTGCCAGACTCTAGGCCTTGAGCTGTGGTGGGGAGCAGCCGCTTGGGCTAAGCGCCCTGGAGCAGACAGACACAAGGGAAAGAGCACAGACTCAGTGCAAGCACAGCTGCCCGGTGCAGCTCCAGCACCACCCCTGCTTCCTACAGGCCTCAGCTGCAGGAAGCGGATTGAGCTGCAGCGGGTTGCACCCCTAAGGGGCCTCCACGGCCCAGGAAGAGCAGGGAATGAGCTTCCACTTGGTCTTAAGAGCGAGCAGGAGCAAAGCCACGTGACCACTGGCACCCAGGTCGCCACCAGTGCAGAATGTCCGGATTCCCCTGCACCCTTCTGGCCTCACTGTCTGACAGGAGCCTGCTATGCTTGAGCAGGCTGCTGGGGCAGGTGACAGATCCCCAAACACAGCAGCTTCTCGGGACCAGCAGTTAGTTTCCTTGTTTAAAGCAAGGTGCCTCTAATTCTGCATGCTCATCCCAGCTGGATACCAACAAGTCACCACCAGCCACCTAGCTAGTGGCTCCAGCTCTTTCTCAGAAGCCACAGCAACACAGAACTCGACATGCAGGTTGGAGAGAAGCTCTGAGAAAGAGCAGAGGACAGCACGCCCGGAGCGTGGCCAGGGCGCGTAAAGGAAAGAAAGCAAAGGATGAAGCACCTCAGCTCACCTTCCACGCGTGACTGCCATCCACACTGCGTGGGAAGGAGCAGGGAGGCCAGGAGTGAGAGGGGAGAGAAAGAAAACAGAAAGAAAGCACAAAACAGGCACTAGATAGATATAGCAAAGCCAAGAATGTACTAGAAACCACTTGTTAACAGCTGACATGCACTCACAAGCTCTGTGTTTCCGCTGTAAGGAGGACAGTGCCAGGTGGGAATGGGGCCTGCAGGGCGACCGGCTGCCACCAGGCTGTGGTCTTGCTCCAGCTCCCCCATGCCCCATTCCCTCCCAACCTAAGCTCATTCTTGCTCCTTCTGAACCACTTCCTCTCTGGGCCTGGCTCCCCCGAAGATGGCGGAGTTAGGGTTGGCTACTTGGTTGAGGGGCGTTGCCACTGTCCGAGGTTTAAGCTGCAGCCGCGGCCTCTGTGCTCGCTCCTCTGGGAGACAGAAAATAAATAACACGGCTTATATAACATGGGCTTCATTTAGTCCAGGCTGGCCTCAAACTTGTTATGTAGCTGAGGATAATACTGAACTCTGGATCCTCCTGCCCCTTACAAATTTGATGACTGACAGTAGAGGCCAGCCTACTATTCAGACTAAGTAAGGTCAATGCAGGGCAAGAAAGAGGTTTAAAGGGATTAGACAGAGAGTCCCAAGGATGCTGCCATACCTTCTGTGGGTTCTCTGAAGTCCATGTTGGAGCCACGCAGAGGAGGGCCATCTCGAAAGCGACTCCCCATTGGAGGGCCTGCTCGCCGGTCCCCAGGGCGACTGCCCCCCCTACCCCCTAAGAAGTCATCCCTGTAGCCTAGGAAAGAAGACACTGAGTCAAAAACTGTTTACACTGTCACATCACCCGAGACACATAATGTTCTACAAATTGATTCTTCAATGTAATGTTTGTCTAGTATCTGGAATCTTTTTCAAAATTAAAGTGTACACAAAACTCTGCATTTGCTGGCTGGTAACACATTTGGGAATGGAACCGGGGCCTTGTGCCAGGGAAGCCTTCTATTGTTAAGTCTTTCAAGGCAACTACTCCATTCCACTTGTCTTTGCTGTGGTGTAGACCACACAATATCAATCAGACAGGGTGCCCAAGAGTTTAGGTACCTTGTCCCCACAGTATAAACTGCAGCTTATTCAAGAGATGCTGAATTCTGAGCAAACAGAAGGCTTTTCTCAGGGGCAGGATTGCTGCCAGATTTGAGGCCAGCCAAGATCACACAGGAAGCCTCTATTAAAAACAAAAACCAAAAATGGTGGTGGTGACTAGGCTGGAGATGACCTATCCATCCGCCCACACATCCATCCATTCATTAAAACCCTGCTGTTCTCAGGACTTAAGTTCGGTTCCCAGCACCCACACCACACACACAGCAGGTGGCTCACAACTCCTGTCACCTCCAGCTTCAGGGATAAAGATGGTCTCCACGGGCTCACATGTGGTCTCCTAACTGAAGAGACAAGAAGACAGAGGGTCTCTAGGGTCAGCCAGTTAAGTTCTGGCCAATGAGACCAAGTGTCAAAAACAAACCAAGAGATGGCTCAGCAAGGAAGTGCTTGCTGCCAAGCCTGCCAACCTGACTACAATGCCTGCTTCCCACGCTGGAAGAAGACTTCCTTTGAAAATTGTCACCACATACACACACACACACACACACACACACACACGCGCTTGTGTGTATAGAGGAGGCGGCAAAATGCCTTTAACCCTAGTGCTCAGGAGGAAGATGAACTGTGTTTGGGGCCAGTCTGGGCTATAAGTGTTCCAGGCAAGCAAAGGATACGTGGTGGGCTCTTATCTAACCAAAACAAAAAACCAGAATAGCACATACACGGTCCGGGGTGCATTCAGACAAACAAACGCATCCTCTATTTGAATCCCCTTTGCAGAGTGGAGATCTTACTCCCTCTAACTTACTACTTTCCGAATGTTTCAGGTCAGGGTCTTACTATGGGACGCACACTGACTGCACTCCAGAGCTTTCTCCACCTCAGTCCTCTGAGCACTTGGATGACAGGTTCTAGGTCATTTTAGGATGCCCTCTGACACTTGAGGGAACCAAGCATACAACAGGTACACTTCTACACAGCAGAGAAACACACACACACAACCCCTAAGCACCATGGGAAGGTTATGCAGGAGACAGGCTCATCCATGGACTTCTAGGAAGCACACCATGAAAACCCCTATTTTTCTTACAAAGTCAAGGTTAGCACACTGGCTGCTGCTTCTGGTAGGAGAGGTATGTGTGGTGTAGGGCTCAGGGCCTCTCTCACATGACCCCTATTTTTCTTTACAAAGTCAAGGTTAGCACACTGGCTGTTGCTTCTGGTAGGAGAGGTATGTGTGGCGCAGGGCTCAGGGCCTCTCCCCCATGATTTGTTGCTGGGCTACTTATTCCTATACTCCTAGCTCCACTGGGACATCTTCATCTACTTCGTTGTATTTCCCTTTATTTTTATTTATTTTTTTTAAAAAGCCATTATTCTTTTAGAAAACTGTCAAAATACTTAAACTCATATGGTTTTTGTTTGTTTGTTTTTATTGTTTTCCCAGACAGGGTTTCTCTGTGTGGCCCTGGCTGTCCTCGAACTCAGAAATCCGCCTGCCTCTGCCTCCCGAGTGCTGGGATTAAAGCGTGCACCACCCCTGCCCGGCCCTACACATTGGTTTTAGAGGGCAACACCCGTGGCTGCTGACTCTGGGACCCAAGGGTGGGCCCCCACTGCATTCTTGGCTGAAACAAGACAACTTGGGAAGGCTCTGGCCCTAAAATTAGCTATCTCCAAGACCTGAGGCCCTAACACTGTAGGCCAGGGGCTACCTCCCCAGGAGGTGGCTCTGAGACACATGCTGTACATTTCAGTCAGAGACCAGCTTACACATAAAATTAGGCTCACTGCACACTACCGTACTGTTGTTATGAATAAGCTCATTTCTGGCTGCTATAGGACTTTGCATTTGCCTGCCTGTGCCTCTCTCTCATCCCTACTGATTCAGCATCCTCTTGATGAACCTAGGTTGGCTGAGGAGGGGATGCTAAAGCAGAGCCTATCTACCCTGAAGTGAAGGAACCAGAGCTCCATGCCTTTCAAGAGAAATACTAGCCACCAGGATCCATACCACTGAGGTTTCCTGGGCAGCTCTGGAGTCTCTATGCTATGTCACTTCTAGAAAAACTGCTAATTCTTTTTGTACTACATACAAAACACAAGAGTTGTTCTGGCTACAGCCCCAGCAACAGGCTCAGGGGAAGCAGGAGCAGGGACCTGGCCTGGCCTCTCTACTCAGTCATGAGGCTTAGTGTATGCCTGGAGACCTTTTGGAGAGGAATTAATAAGCCCGCCTAGGTCGAACACTCCTGAGAAACAAGGGAACAAAGAAGAGTGGAATGTTAAATACTGATACCAGAGTTGAAGTCATCCCGGGAATCCCATCCACCTCTAGATTCTCGAGAGCCACCCATTCCTGAGGATACACACACACAAAGAGATAAAGATGAGGTCTATGCTCATTACTCTTTTTAAATCATGACACAACCAATCATTTAACAAGAGAAACTCAGTTAGAGAAACTGTCCCCACCAGACTGGCCTGACTGGCATGTTCCCCATGAGCATGTCTAAGGGGACATTTTCTTGATTAAGGAAATGGGAGGCCCAGAAAGAGTGGGTAGTGCCACCCGTGGGCAGGTGAGCCTGCTGTATAAGGAAGCAAACTGAGCATCCCAGGGAGCAGCACTCCCCAATGTGCTCTGATTTAGATCCTGCCTTAGCTTCCCTAGCTGATGGACTACAGCCAAATAAATGCTTTCTTCCTCAAGAAAGCTTCTAGTCACAGCAAGAGAAACCTATCTAGGACAAAGCCATGATGCTGTACGAACTGGACACTTTCATGTCAACACAAGCCAGAGTCACAAGAGGGAACCTCAAATTATGAAAATGCTTCCCTAAGACTAGGTTGTAGGGCATTTCCTCAGATATTAATGTGGGTGCTGCCATCCCTGGGCTGGTGGTCCTGGACTCTCTAAGAAAGCAGGCTGAGCAAGCCATGGGGAGCAAGCCAGCAAGCAGCAGCCCCATGGCCTCTGCCTAAGCTCCGCCTCCAGGTCCCACCCTGACTCCTTCAACGGTGGGCAGTGATGTGAAGTGCAAGCAGAATCAACCATTTCCTCCACGCTGCTTTCAGTCAGGGTGTTTCATCACAGCAAACCCTAAGTCACTTCAGAAATAGACAAACCTAAGCTCTCAGGGACCTATCAGGGCTCTGAGCCAGTGCCCAGTAAATGGTGCACAGGGGTGGCAAGCAGTGTGTGCACACAGCAAGTTCCATCCAGTTGTCAGACAGTTAATCACCTCTGTCATCAGGTCCGCCTTTCCTGAATCCAAAGCCACCTTTATCTTGTTTTCTGCCTTCTGCAATGTCCACACGGAGTGACCGGTCACCCAAGAGCTGAGGACAAGAAGACAGTTTATGTATCAACAGGAACACATTCCTCAGGCTGCTGCCTGGGCAAGGAAGTTGAGGGCACTTACTGCACCGTCGTAAGTCAGAGCCTCCTTCAGGGAATCCACCTCATCAAATTCTACATAGCAGAACCCTGCAAGAAAACAGAAGCCACCTTGTACATACATTCTGGACTCTAGGCCTGCCGGAATCTCATTAGCATCACCACCACAGCTGGTGGTGTCCCATTTGGGTGACAGATCCCAGAGCATGCTAGTGTACCTCCCTCAATAAAGTCTGGCCCTCAAACTTGCTAAGTAACTAAGGATAGCCAGAACTTCTGATCCTGCTGCCTCCATCTCCCAAGTGCTGGGACTGTAGGCATGTCCCACCATGCCTGGTGTATGTAATGCTAGTCCCCAGAGCCGTGCCCACGCTGGGCAGGCACTCTACCAGCTGCGCCCCACCACAAGCTGTTAATTATACGCTACCAGGTGGAGAATGCTAACCCAACGGGCACTGAAACAGCGGCACTGAAGCTACTCCCTCCTTATATTTACTTATTTCCCTTTCCAGTGCGGGGGTGGAGTCCAGAGCCTCATGTATATTTAGGAAGTGCTCCGCCACAGAGCAACCACGCCCCAGCCTTAAGATGCTTTTACTACAACTGTAAAACCTTCCTCGGACCACTGCAGAACAGTGACTTCATATAATGTAATCTAATTGGGAACAATGCTTTGAAGAAAGGAGCTAACAGTGTCTACTAAATTCCTACTTACTAAATTTGTTCCAAAGCTAAAAAACATCCTTAGCAACAGGATCAAGTTCTCTCATCAACAGGCTAGAGATCTGTGGTTTTAACAACTACATCCCGACAATGATGCCGACCCCGCCCTTTCCTGTGATGTCTAAGTCTGGTTAAGTACCGCAGAGCCATGTGCCCATCAAGCTGTACCCCGTGTCCCTTGCTCATGGGTCACACCGTGTAAAAAAGCCCTACCCCACTTGGAAGCACTGCCAGCTGTTGCTATTCACTGTCTGTTAGAGAATGCGGAGTTCCCTTCCCCATGTGGATTTGGTGAGGGCGACTGGGAGAGTAATTCCCAAGTGCGAGGAGGCAGTGACAGCACAGCCGCATGCCTCACCTCTAAAACTCTAATCCAAGATATCCCACATTGATGGAGTCTCAAGCTAGGTTGAACCCATAAGCCTCATGCAAATGTGGTTTGCCAGTGCTCGTTAGCATGCTGCCTGGGATTCCCTGACACCTGTGTTTACTACCCAGTTACACACCATGCCAGCTGCAGGCTCTGAAGCAAAGCCATGTAAAGCCACACTTAATACACTTTTGCTTCTGGCTTGGCTTCCACTCTCAATTTCTCTTGGAAGCACAGGGTAAGTTGAATGAACCCAGGACCAGGCACTTGAGTCTGGGAGGCAGGACATTCTTATCTACCTTTCCCACCCTTGGCCCATTCAGACACTGTGCAGGCACTAGCTGTATGTGAGATGGCCTAGCCTTCCCAAATAGGCTGCTTCCAAAGGGGGCCTGGCACCACTGCGGTTACTGTCTGATTTTATAACTACCAGGAAGGGACTAATAGAAATGACAGTGAGGGGTAACTCTTTTTATAAAAAAGTTTATTTTCTGAACTAGAGATATGGCTCACTAGTTAAGAGCATTTGTTGCTCTTGCAGAGGTCCAGGATTCAGTTCTCAGCACCCTATAAGGTAGCTCACAACTATCTATCTGTAAACCCAGATCCAGGCAGCCTAATGGGCTCACACATGGCTCCTATACAAGCATGCTTGTATGCAAAACATTCGTATACAAATACAATGTAAATAAATCTACTTTTTAAAAATGTCATTTTCGGGGATGTACGAGCACGTCCTTAAGTCCTTAGTATTATCTTCTTTTCCTAAGACAGTCCCTGTACCTGCAGAGATACTGCACGGGAGCTGGGCAGGAACCTGGCATACATACACCATAGCCCACTACAAACCACATCAAGTGCAAAACAGTTTCCCCAAGGGATCCTAGGGACAGAGGTAAAGGACTATGTTGGTTTCTGCTCTGTGGCCCAGGCTAAGGCAGGCCACTCAGCTACAGCACTCAGCTTTTGGCTCGTTCAAACCACTTTCATGTACATGCCCCCCAGCCCCCACACCTACCCCCAATACCCCAAGCTTACCTTTAAACTTGTCTGTGTCTTTGTCCCTGACTAGCCGCACACTCCGTATGCTGAGATCCTTAAAGATAGCGTCTATGTCGCCCTGAACTGTGTTAAAAGGGAGATTTCCTACATAAGCTGTGTAGGGGGGCTCTGTGGGTAGCTCCTTCTGGCTTCGGGACCCATGGCCACCAGCACTGCCGCGGGACCTAAAAGGAGAGATGCAGAAGAGTTTAGGGCTCCTGGCCTGTAACAGTAACCCACCACACCAGTCTGTGTCCTGTCCCACTGTCTGTCCAGCATCCTTATCAAAAAGTGACAGAAACGGCCATATAAACACTGCACAAGGTGGTTCAAACACATCAATCGCCTATGACAATTGGCTCCCTTGCTGGGCTGGAATCTGTATCTGCAATGCTATGTGGTAAAAACCAGGTCAATACCTTTCATACATAATCACGCAAGAGATATGGAACCACTCAGGAGCATGAAGGCAAGAGGATCAGGAGTTCAAGACTAGCCTAAGCTACATAAGCTCCTGCCTCTGGAGGTGGGAGGAGATGGGCTAAATGGCTCAGTCTAGTTGCAGTATTTGCCATGTATGCCATCCAGCCTAGGTGAATAATGAGTTCCAGGTTCAGTGAGAACCTGTCTCAAAGATAAGCTGGAAATGACTGTGGAAGACAGTGACCTCTGACCTAATACATACATAAATGAACCAAAAAGAGAGCAAGGCATAGTGGCATATGCCAGTAACCAAGAGCAAAGTTATCCTCAGCTATAAAGTGAGTTGGAGGCCAGCCATCTAGCCACAAAACAAAAAAACCAAAATAGACTAGCCAGAAGAGATATAGAAAGAAGCTTTTTTTTAAATCTTATTTTTTAAGACAGGGTCTCTCTCTACATAGCCCTGGCTGTCCTGGAACATATTATGTAGACTAAGATAACTTCAAACTCTGAGATCTTCCTGCCTCTGCCCCCCCAGAGTGGGAACTAAAGACATAAGCCATTACTCCCACATGGTTTTTGCCTTTATTTTTTTTAGACTTAATATTTTGTTTTGCCTACATATACATAAGTACTACACACATGGTAACACAGCATCAGGAGGGCATTGGATCCCTGGAATTGGAGCTGCAGACGACTATGAGCCACCATGTGGGTGCTGGGAAGCAGACAGATGAGATCCTTTCTCTCCCTGTGTTTGACATCTCCAAGCCCTCTTTCTAGATGCTGTGGTTAATACATCCACAATACATTCATTTCAATTAACAATCCACAGAATGACTTAACATATGCTGAGCTCGGTGGCATGTATATACCTTAAGTCCCAGTGCTTGGGAGGCAGACAGGCAGAGTTGAGTTCCAAGACAGTCAGGGCTAAACAGAGAAACCATGTCTTAAAAAAAAAAAAAAAAAAGCAAAGGAGAGAGGAAGGGAAGGCGGGAGGGGGAAAGAGAATGAGTGTGTCCAAACAAAGCTGTGAGGGTGGAACATGTCTATAATCCCAGTCCTTGTCCTTGAGACATAAAGGAGGATCAGATCATATTTACAGCAAGCATGAGCCATCCCATCTCAAAAACACACACCCAGACTCACTCCCCAAAAGGAAGACCTGCAGCCTGACTTAGCAGCTGAACAGGCTTCTGAGGGTTTGTGTGTGTGATAGCTCTGTTGATTCAAGCTGTTAACACTACTAGCAGGCTCCCATGTCCTCACTCTCAGGTTTACATAATATGTGACAGCCCCACTGACACTACTCTCACGCTCCCATCTCCTAAAGCACCCTCTGAATATCTTCAGTAAGCCACTCTAGGCCTGGACCATGGACATCTGAGTACCTGAGACTTCTATTTACTAATAAGTGTGGCACAATAGATGCAACAGTACCACAAAGTGAGCACTCCTGCAGCCAATGTTCTGCAGGACACCCACATGCTACTGATCCTTGTTATTCTGACTGATCTTCTAATAACCTGTCAGGAGGTTCACCTAGCTGCGACGCTGTGTGGACACGTTAGAAACAAGGATGTGACTCACCCACACAGGACAGTGCAAGTTCTCAACACAGTATTCCCAATACCGTGACTTTAAGGACTGCTTATTTCTGGAAAAGTGAGCTCATGAGTACACAGGTATTATGAATAAGGCTTAGTAACAGTGAATACCTGTGTGGGAGCAGACCAAGCCCAGGAGTAAGGTAGCCACAGGGGTGGTCTCTCCTTATGTCTAGGGGGCCTGAAGGGACGAAGTTAAGACAGTGGGACTCAGCTGAAGAGATAGCTCAGCAGTTAGGAGCACTGACTGCTCTGCCAAAGGTCCTGAGTTCAATTCCCAGCAACTAACATGATGGCTCGCAATCATCTGTAACAGGATCCAATACCAATACCCTCTTCTGTTGTATCTGAAGATATCTACAGTGTACTCATATACATAAAATAAATAATTCTAACAAAAAGAAAGAAAGAAGAAAAGAAAAGACAGTGGGTCTCTGCTGGGCATGATGGCCCACACCTTTAATGCCAGATGGCTCTCCGAGTTCAAAGCCAGCATGGTCTACAGAGATCTAGGAATCCAGGGCTACAGAGAAACCCTGCCTCAAAACAAAACGAAACAAAAAAAAAAAAAAAAAACCCAAAAAACAAAAAACTGTGGTGGGATTCACTTTAAAGCCACAGGCAAAGGGCAATGCCTGCTTTTGGGACGGCAGAAAGCTTAGCTGTCAAGGCAAGAAGCAAGAAAAAACATCACGTTTAAGTTCCTAATAGCTAGCTAGAGACAGTATTCAGAGCCCAGATGAAACAAGCCAGCACCCTGCTCAGAAGTAGCACTGCTAACCACTCCAAACGAAGTCCTTCCTTAGTAGGGCCGGGCTACAGGTTAAAACCTGTCTAGAGTAGGACCTCTGCCTATCACTTCTCTGTACATTGGTGTTGGTTTTCCTGTATGAAGGCCATGCTGGCCAACCTTCCCAGCCTGGATGACCATATACATTATGCTTCCATTTTGCTTGTTACTTTATAAATGCTTGATTATCAGTTTCATAAATGAATTTAATTGACTATAAACCACTTCATAAATTCCAAGAGCCATATAAAATTTAATAACAATCACAGAGCACTCAAAGTTCGGCTGCCACACCTGAGGTCATGATCTGAGCCAGGCACTTGAGACAACAGGGAAGAACAGAAACTGGGAATCAAGTAGCCAAAGAACAGAGCTGAGCTCTTCCCCAGCAATCTCAAGCCAGGTCTGAAACCCACAAGCTCCCAGGTTCTGTCACACACCATTACCAAGCCACAGCTCTGTTCAATAACCTAGTGGTTGACTAGGTACAGCCTACTGATCTATGACACAAGAGAATGTGTCAAAGTAGCAATAACAATTCAGGAAATCTAACCCTCAGCTGCCAAGTGTGACCCAAATTCTTTAGGCTGTCAAGTTTTTCACCCTAATCGATCAAATGGTGGACTGTCTGGAGGTCAGAGCAAGGATTGTGGAAGGCCAAACCCCACACATGCCCTCTAGCAGGAATCGGGGGTGGGGTGGGGGGGTGACCAAAAACAAACAAACAAACAAACAAACAAAAAACATGTAGGAGTCAGAAATCCTCTACATCATCAGGAACCTGAGTTCAACTTTGCAGACAGCCGACCAGGGGAAGCAGACTCTAAAGATAGCTAGCAAAGACATGGAGGTTTTAAACAGACCAGAGGAGGAGTGACTACAGAAGAAACCAATCAGGCCCAGCATTCAGTGAAGGACATGCCTAGCAAGCTTGAGGCCATGGATGTTGCTCTGAGTCCACACACATCCAGAGAAACCAATGAAAGAAGCAGAGATTAAGTGGAGGCTGGATACAGTCAAGCAAATGAAGCAGAAAATCAAATTGGCCTGGTGGCACAGGCCTGTGATCCCAGCCAGACATAGAAGGTAGGAATTTCAAATGAGGCCAGGCCAGGGCAAGACTATCTCAACAAAGCAAAATACCCCCAAAGTTAAAAAAAAAAAAAAAAAAAAAAAAAAGAGTGTGTGTGTGAGTGTGTGAAGGATATAGCTCAGCAGTAGAGTATTTGTGCAGTATGAATAAATCCCTAGGCTCTACCATGCCTGTAATCTTAGTATTAAAGGCATACAGGAGGGAGAGTCAGGGGCATCAGTTCAAGGTCATCCATGGTTATATACCAAATCTTAGGTGAGGTGGGTAAATATGGAGACCCAGTCTCAGAATTACAATAAATATACCACGTGTGCTGGAATATCCTGTTATTCCCAGCACCGAGGAGGCAAAGACAGCAGATGGGAGTTCAGATTTCAGTGTGTTGAGAACAGCTGGATCTATACAGTGAGTTCCCATCTCAACAGTCTCCTTTGCTCAGGTCTTCATTTACTCTTCTTGGTGTTTCATATAAACCACACACACACAAACTTCTAAGAATGGTTGTGTTAAGCCATGTGGTGGTGGCACAGAGAGGCAGGTGGACCCCTGTAGCCAGGGCTACACAGGAAGGCCCTGTCACAAAAAGCCAATAAACACACAAGGCTCACCTTTCTTCTCTGCCTTTCCTTAAAGACAAGCTTCCCATTCCTCTTACTGGCCCTGTATAGGTTCTGATGATCCATGACATTCCATATTTATCACCTTACAGTCCACACTCATCCTGAAGCTGGGTATCCAAACTGGATAATGCCCACTTCACCATGCAGCTGGAGGTTTGGGGGGTGGAGATGAAGGCAGGCCTATGGCACACTCCTGCAATCTGCAATAGAACTTGAGGTTGGAGCTGGATGATCAGAAGTTCAAGGTCATACCAGTCTCAGATGAATCATCTTAAGAGCGGGATGGGGAGGAGAAAGAAGACCTGTGTCTATCAACAAGAGTAGGCCCACCTTCCACTGTCGAAGGGTTAGAAACCTTGCTACTAAGACTGACTTCAGATACTAGATGCATTTGAGGGCACTGTATAAGGTAATGCATCAACAGCTCCAATTACAGAATGTCACTAAATTTCAAAATCCCAAACGCTCAAACCTTTAATCCAAGCACTAGGGAGGCAGAGGCAGGATCCCTGTGAGTTTGAGGCTAGCCTGGTCTACATAGTGAGTTTCAGGGCAGTCAGGGCTACAGGAAGAAACCCCGTCTCAAAACAAAAATGAAACAAAACAACACACTAACAACAAACAACAACCAAATGTATGTTCCACAGTAACACCCTGGGAAGAAGAATCCATTCAACTTACAGGAGTGTTCTGAATGCTACAGGGTAAGGCTAGCACTGGATGTCCTTCCTCAGGTGTCAACCAAGGCAGCACATCCCTTGAGTAATGTGCAGAGATGACAGTTACTGGTGTGTGTGGTTTTCTTTTGTTTGCTGTTTCTGAGACAGGTCCATGTATCCTAGGCTGGCTTCAAGCTATTAGCTATGCAGCAGAAGATCTTGAGCTTCTGTCTCTCCCTTCCAAGTGCTGGAATTACAGACATACCCACCAGGTGATTTACCTGGTGCTGGGATGGAACCTAGAGCTTCATACATGCCAGGTGCACCCTCCTCAATGAGCTGCACCCCCAGCTCCGTCACAATTCCTTATCAGTTACTTGTAAGTACTCATTTATGTCACTGATAATCACACTAATTATAAAGAAAATTCAAGGCTGGTGATGGAGCAGCCGGCTAAGAGCATCTGTTGCTCTTGCAGAACCAGGGCTCCATCTTTGGCGTCTACAGCTATCATAATGGGGTTCCAGGGAACTGGACACTTTCTTCTGATTTCTGACACCAGGCACATGCACATGCAGACAAATCATTCCTAACACATAAAATCAATCTAGCAGAGGCACTTGGAAGGCAGAGCCAAGCAGTTTCTGTGAATTAAGGCCTGTTTGGTCTACATATTACATTTCAAGGCAGCCATGGCTACAGAATAAGATCCTGTCTCAAGAAAGTAAAAGCTGTCTGGGGACAATCATATTTGTCCGTAATTTCAGTTCTAAGGAATCTGGTACCTTCTTTCTGGCCTCTGTAGGTACACACACGATGCACAAACATACACTTTGACAAAACACCCATATACATAAAATTAAAAACCCAAACCAGAACAAAACTGGAATCCCTGAAAAACAATTTAGGAGCCCGGCCTGATGGTACAACATTCCTGATGATACAACATTCCTAATGGTACAACATTCCTGATGGTACAACATTCCTGATGGTACAACATTCCTGAAGGCATGGTGGTACTGAAGAGCAAGAGGCACGTTTCTGGCTAGCTCTGTCTACACATTGGTTTCCAGGCTAGCCAGGGATCCATAGAACAAAAGCAATCAAACATCTGGGTGTAGTGGTGCCCACCTTTAATTTTAGCACTGCTCCAGGACAGCCAGGGCTAAAAATGCTGCCTCAAAAAACAAACAAACCAAAAACCAAAACAAAACAAACTAAACCCCCAACTAAACAAACAAAACAAAAAACTGCAAAATAAAGTCCACTTAAGAGTTATTTAGCACAAGCAACTCCTGAGGATTTGGAATTGCGTTTTGATTTGTTGGAGAACAACGCCATTCCTGGTCTTTGTTTCACACAGAGGATGATCTGCACATGGGTAGGCTGGAGGAGAAAGCCATGCTTTTAGTCCTCACTTCTGACAACTGCAGGACCATAACACATATACAAAACAGGCTTGGGTCCTTCCAAAGAGGTGCAGGACCAGAGTGCCAGAACTAGGGAGGACAGAGACTGAGGCAAGAGCTGCAGAGCACTGGGCCACATAATGAGGCTGTCCTGAGGCTTTAATAAAAGCTTTTGGAGAATATGCAACTCTGAAAGTCAGGCTTAGGCCATAGCTACCGCCCTCATGCTCTGGACCAGGGAAAAGTACCTCACACAAATGACTAAGCACAGGATGGGCTTCCTAATGTATGCTGAGGCACCTATAAGGTTCAAGTATTGCACAACATAAAGATAACTGCTGATATGAACATGACTAATTCAGCAACTAAAAGACCAACCATCAAAGACAGCTAGTCACCTCCTCTACTGTACTGTAACCGTCAGACTCAGTCAGACTCAGAGCGTGCAGAACAGACCCTGGTTCAGCTGAGGGGTAAGGGGAGGGAAAGGGACCACAAAACAACAACAAAAACCCAAACAAGTCAGCGGCAGCAGTGGCAGCAGCAGACCTGCTCCTCTGTAAGACACAAAGCAGACAGACTCAGTCAGGAACAATCTTTTTTTCACTTGGAATCCTCCTGCCTCAGGCTTCAGAGAAAACCTGTCTCAAAAAAACAAAAACAAAAACAAATCAAACATCCCCTCACACAAAAGAAAGAAAAAACCAACAGAGCGTCTGGGTGTGATACCTGGAATCAAAGCACCAAAATGGCAGAGACAGGAGAATGTCAGTTCAAAGTCATCCTACCTAGCGAGTGTGCCACAACCTAGACTACAAGAGACCCTACCTAAATCAGAACAGAAAAGGGAGGTGCACTGGGGGGACTCAGGAGGCAGGGGCAGGAAGATCTCAGTTCCCAGCCTGGTCTAGATAGCAAGTTCAAAGACAGGCAGGGTGATATAGAAACTGTCTCAAAATGCCCAACGGCCTGGGAGATGGCTCAGCTCTTACCAAGAGCATCAGCTGTTCTACCAAAGCACCTAACTCATCCCAGACATCTCTGGACACCAGGAAAGGATACATATGCAGGCAAAACACTCATACCAATAAATGAGCAAATAAATAAAAACAAATTGAGAAATGTATTTCCATGTGAACAAGAAGCCAGCCGAAATGCCTGTTACAGTGGTGTAGGCCTTTAAATCCAGTGCTTGAAGGTAGAGGCAGGCAGATCTCTGTTTTCCAAGGGCAGCCAGGGTTATCTACATAGTGAGATCCTATCCCCAAAAGAGAAACAAAACGAAGCCAGCTTGAAAATTTCAGTTCAAAGAGGTGTTAATAAGTTAAGGGATGGCGGGCAGTGGTGGTGGCGCACGCCTTTAATCTCAGCACTTGGGAGGCAGAGGCAGAGACAGGCAGATTTCTGAGTCCAAGGCCAGCCTGGTCTACAGAGTGAGTTCCAGGACAGCCAGGGCTACACAGAGAAACCCTGTCTCGAAAAACCTAAATAAATAAATAAATTAATTAATTAAAAAAAAATAAGGGACTTTCAAAACAGCTTTAAGAGATGTTTTAAGAGTGTTAAGAATCCCAAATTAGCTTTGAGAGAGCATCTGGCAAATGGCTAACATTTTCATCTGCCTGTATTTCAAATGAGTTGCATCTTGAGAGATTTGAATTTGTTTACTTTCTAACGTTTTAAAATTATTCAAGGGTCTCATCTGTGCTAAGTCTAATGACCTTTCACCATCACCAAGGATGGAAAGTTTGTTCAAAGGCAGTTTTCTTGCCCTTTGAGATAAGATCTCCTTGTGTAGTCCAGGCTGTCTTAAGCTTGGGCTTCTCCTCCCTCGACCTCTATAGTACAAGGATTCGGGTAGGAAAAAACCCCAGAGCACATGGACTTCTTTTCAAACTAGCAGAGAAAACAAAAACAACAACAAAAAACTGAGCATGACAGCTCATGCTGCTAATCCTACCACTGGGAAGGCAGAGGTGGGTTGAGTTGCAGGCCAACCTGGTCTACCTGGTGTGTTTCAAACTGGCCAGAATTACATACACACTGAGACCCTACCTTAAAAAAATAAATAAATAAAAAACCCAACAGGATGTTAGTACAAACCCCAAGCTTAGAAAGCTACCCCCAAGGGCATTCATGAACATTTCGTCCAACTCCTATTTGTATTTTTATTAGCAAATAAAATGTGTGGCCCCACCTTACCCCCAACTTCCTCCTTATGGAAGCAGGAACAGTACCCAGTACACTACTGCAACCAAACAAGACAGTGACTCATTTTCAAACCCAGGTATTTAAAGGTGACCATTCTTCACCTAACAAAAGACATTTTAGGGGCAGCCACTTCGGAAACCTAACACCACAGTAGAACTACTGTGATATTCTCCGGGCACGCCACCTTTTCTGTAAAAAGGATAAAGGCCAAGTGTGTCCTTGACAAATAAACAAGCCGCTTAAAGTGACTGTCCCATAAAACTCCTATTAAGCGGGTTTTTTATTTAAAAAAAAAAAAAAAAGCCAAGTGGCTGATGCTTGTTTATCTCTATTGTCTGACAGGAGACTGAACCCAAGACTTCGGATATGCTAGACAATCGCTCTATGACTGAACCACAACCCCAGCTGGTAACTGTTATTTAAAAGCAAACAAAATATCCGGCGCTTTTTTTTTTTTTTTTTTTGGAATTATGCACCAGGAGCTTTCTATTCATCAGTAAAGGATTCGGGGAGGTGGGAGGATTGGTTTTAAAGTATGTTGTCTGTATCTGACCAGAATCAGAACGAATCGAAAGCGATTCTCCTGGTCAGGGAAGAAACTAGGAAGAAATCAACAATTTCCGCCAGCAGACACGGCTGCTTAATCTGTCAATAAGGCATTCTAAGAGCCAGGGCGGCAGAGAGAAAGAGACACGCACACTCCCCACTACGGTGTATTTGTTTTGGTTGAGGTCCGCGCTCCCTGCCTCTCGGTGGATCCGACGATCCCGGGATCCAGACGCGAATCGGAAGGGAAATCGTCCCTCTCGCGACCCAGGGGCCCCGCCGAGCAGCAAGGCAGCGGGGACCCTGGAGAGGGGCAGGCAGCCGCCGCCCGCTTCCGTGCTGCAGCCCAGTCGGGAGCGAGCTGGGGATAAAGCTGGACGTGGGCGCTGGTTTCCCCGGGAAACCCTCCGGCGTCGCTGCGGTCTAACTTCCCGACCGCGGCCCCGCAATGTGACGCGCTGGGGCCGGCGTGGAGCCGAGGGAGGAAGATGCGCCGCGAGCAAGCAAGAGCCCGGCAGCCTAACCGTCGTCAGCCGCTCCTGGAGCGCGCCATTTCCAGGCCTCTCCTCGGGCCTGGTCAGGCCGCTTCCCGCCGCCCGTCTCGAGTGAGGGTGGTAAGGCCGTCCCCTTCGAATCTCCCGGCACTCCGCCCGGCCGAGCCGCCAGCCCGCCAAACCGCGCCCCGCCCGCCTCACCCTCTACCGCCGCCGAAGCTGCTGTAGGCCCTATCGTCGTAGGTATCGAAGTCCGCCATTTGCCGTCTCCGCTCCTTGAGGAACCAGCGGGCCAGCGAGGAAGGACCCCACAATATAACTCCTCCTCCCCCCTCCCGCCCCGCTACCGGGGCTGTCCGCCGCGCTGCCTGATCGCAAATCGCACGCACGCATGCGCGCGCCGCCGCGCCCGGCCTTGGGCCGACGGGGCCCGCTGCTGGCCCCGGCGCGCTCTGCGGCCCACGTGGTGCGGCGGCAAGCCCCCCGGAGCGCCGCGCGCACGCTCTGCTCTCCGAGGCCCATTGTGTGCTAGCTTGTTGGTTTCACGCGTGGTTGCCTCTTACTGTCCTTGCCCCGCCCTGCCCTCTGGTCACCTACCTCTCTGGCATTGTCTGTCATCCTGCACGCTACTTTCTAATGATCAGTAGTAGATTCAGTTTGGGTTTTGTGGAGCCCATGCTGGCCTGGAGCTGGAGCGCTGGAGCTAAGGACGACCTTGAACCCCTGGTTTTTGCTCTCTCCACCTCCCAAGGGCTGGGATGAGAATGTGCAACTAACTATGTTGGACTCTCTGGTATCACCTTAGATTTATTAAGGTGCCCTAGATCTGCCCCACTTGGTCCCACTTGGGCACAATTCTTCAGGACAAATGGTTGCTGGGTAAAGCTTAAAGGAAGACAACCTGTTCTAGGCAGAGATCCCTAGGATGACCAAGACTTGTAAGTGAGAATGGTGTGTGTGTGTGAGTGTGTGTGTGTGTGTTGTGAACAAGGTGAAGGGAAATAACTTTGTTTTTTGAGACCGGCTACAAACTGGAAGGGGTGGTAAATATAATCCCTACTCTAGGAGTCAGAGACTGGTAGATCAGATTATGATTAGAGGTCAATCTGGCCAAAATAATGATGGGGGTAGGGTACACCTTTAATCCCTATATTCAGAAGGCAGAGGCAGGCAGATCTCTGAGTTCAAGGCCACCCTGATCTACATATCGAATTCCAAGCCAGCCAGGGCTATGTAGTAAGTAAGATCCTGTCTCATAAAACCAAATTGTATTCAATGTCTGGGTATTGGGGAGGGTGTTGAAGATCAGAGTACAGGCTGTTTGTAGTTGAATTAATAAGAGATTAGATATGTTTTACTTTTGCAGAAGTCTGCTCTGAAAAAGAAATTTTAAGGGTGAGCAGGTCGGCTCAATGAGTAAGAACATCTGACGCCAAGCTTGATCTGAGTTTGATCCCTAGGACCCACATGGTGAAAGGGGAGAACCGATTCCCACAGTTGTTCTCTGACCTCCACATTTTGCACTGTCTTTTACACTTACACACACACACACACACACACACACACACAGGCTAGCAAGGATTAGGTACATAGACTATGTCTCAAAAAAAAAATTAAAAATCAACCAAGGTGTACAGCTCCTAAGAAGTAACTCGTAAGCCAGGCAATGGTAGCAAAGGCTTTTAATCCCAGCATTCTGGAGGCAGAGGCAGGTGGATCTATGAGTTTGAGGCCAGCCTGCTCTACAGAGTGAGTTTCAAGACAGCCAGGGATCCACAGAAAAACCCTGTCTTGAAAAGCCAAGGAGAACTGGGCAGTGGTGGTCCACACCTTTAATCCCAACATTCTGGAGGCAGAGACAGGCGGATTTCTGAGTTCGAGGCCAGCCTGGTCTACAGAGTGAGTTCCAGGACAGCCAGGGCTACACAGAGAAACCCTGTCTCCAAAAACAAAAAAAAAAACAAACAAAAAAAAGAAAGAAAAGAAAAGCCAAGGAGAAGGAGAAGAACCTCTGAACTTCACAGCACACGGACATTTCTGTACCCCTGACACACAAGGACAACGTTAAAAAAAAAAACCAAAAACCAAAGTCAGGGGCTGGAGAGGTTAGGAACGTGGCTACTGTTCCAGAGGACTTCATTTCAATCCCTAGCACCCACATGGCAGTTTAAAATGGTAACTCAGCTTCAGGGGGATCTGGTAACGTCCTCTAGCCTCTGAGAGTATCAGGCACACATGGGGAACACAGACACACATGCAGGGAAGAAGCCCGGCCAGAGTCCTGAGCTGCACTGCATCTTCTCAAAGTAGCAAGGAGTGAGCACCTGGTGAGAATGAGTGATCCCGGGGGTTTCTGGGGCTTCTGATGATTACAGTATTCTTGGATGTGTCAAGGTAGAGTAGCTACAATTTAAAAGAAGCCATTAGAAATGGCAGTCCTGGGAAAGGGTGTCACGAGGTTATCAATTAGGAGGCTCAAGGGGCAATTGGTTTAGGTTTGAAGCCAGTCTGGACTATAGATTAAATTCTAGTCAGCCTGGGCTACAGAGGAAACTCTGTCTTAACAAACCAAGGTAAATAAAGTAATAATTATAAATGCCACGTGGATTTAATTTTCTGCATATAATTGCTTAGATTAGGGGGTAGGGTGCTGGAGGGTATCTCAGGCGTTCCTCCGCTGGGGAGTAGACACCTTGCAGGAGTGGATTTTCTCCTTTTTTCCATTTGGGGCCTTGGGATCTGTCTCAAGTCCCTTTGTACACTAGGCTGTCCTGCCTGCCCCCAGAGTTGGGTTTTTTTGTTTGTTTGTTTGTTTTTCTCTATCAATATTGGGTGTTGAACCAAGAACCTTAGACTTTGGGGAACATTCTACCCCGGAGGTTCTTCTTCATCCTTTTATTGTCTTTTCTGCTTTGTTATTATTTGCTTGTTTTGACCTAGGGCTCTAGTCTAGGTTGGTCTAGAACCCTATGTAGCTGAAGACCTTGGTTTTTTTTTTTTTGGTTTTTCGAGACAGGGTTTCTCTGTAGTCCTTGTTGCCCTGGAACTCACTCTGTAGACCAGGCTGGCCTCAAACTCCAAAATCCATTTGCCTCTGCCTCCAGAGTGCTAGGATTAAACACATGCTCCATCACTGTTGCTGGGCTGACCTTGAAATTCTGATCCTCCTCGGGCCATCTCCTGAGTGCTGGAATTCAAGCATGAGCCATCACATCTGGAACCATCACATCTGGAACCATCACATCTGGCTATCTATCTATTATTTGACTTATTACATTTATTCATTTATTGTGTCTGGGGGGGAGTGGTCCACATGCCAAAGGGCACATATGGTGCAATTTTCAGAACTCCTTCTTATGGTGTGGACCCTGGGGACTGAACTCAGGTCAGGCTTGGTGACAAGTGACTTTACCTGCTGAACCATCTTACTGTGTTGTTTTGTTTTGTTTTGATACAGGGTTCTGTGTAGCCCTGGCCGACCTGGAACTCACCCTGTAGACCAGGCTGGCCTCGAACTCAGAAATTCGCCTGCCTCTGCCTCCTAAATGCTGGGATTAAAGGCGTGCACCACCACTGCCCGGTTTTTTTTTGTTGTTGTTGTTGTTTTTTCTGTTGCCAAGTTGTCCTGAGCTAGCTGGCCTCCTCTGCCTTGTCTCACCACAGCGATGCTAGGATTACAGATTCATGCCACCTGCCTTTTTACACGGATTCCAGGGATGGAGCCCAGGTCATCCATCAGGTTTGGTGGAAAGCACCTTTACCCAGTGAGTCATGTCTCTGGCCCTCAGGTATAGTTTGCTGTCAGTTGTTGTCTGGTGAAGCTAACCACTTTAATTATTCACCACACTGTGATGAGTCTGCCCACATTGAACCATGTCGCTGATTCCCGATGGTCCTATAGGCTTCGGATGAAGCCTGAAAACCCTATCACCTGAGGATGCTGTCCCCATGGTAACCAAACTCATGTCCGGTGTTTGTGGAGATGCTGTAAGTGAACCAACCTTGTTTCACAAACCAAAGTGCTGTGCAGGGCTGGGATGTGGCTTGGTAGAGAGTTAATCTAACATGCTGGGAGCCTTGGGGTAAGCCTGTGTGAGGTGAGGTGAGATGATATGAAATTGGGGCCAGCCTGGGCTATGTGAGACCCTGTGTCAAAGGAAATACTGTAACAAACTACTCTAGGGTACATGGTAACTCACAGATGAAGCCAAACTTTTCCTGTTATCGGTCATGGTGTCTCTATTGCTTCTGAACTGAGGGAGGAAGGGAAGGGAGGAAGCCCATGAAGATTCCCTGGAAGCTCCTGAAACTTAGATGTTTTGCAAGCCCACCCCGCCCCACTTCCCAGGATATGTTCAGTTGTAACAGCAGTCACAATTGCTGGGGAGAGAAGACGCTGGACCAGATGAGCTGCCTATGCATTTTTTTAGGAAGCTCCAGTGAGGTAGCTTTTGTGAGTCATCCATGCTGAGGAGGGAGTGGCTTTTTGGTGACACTGCTGCTTTTAGGTCACCCAGGCTCCATTAACTAACCCCTCACTAAAGCCAATATTCTTGTTAACTTTGTTCTTTTTTTTTTTAATGTGTATGGGTATTTTGCCTTCATGCTACCTCTGTGCGCCATGTGTGTGCAGTGACCTCAGAGGCCAGAGGAGGGTGTTGGATGCCTTGGGACTAGAGTTACAGATAGTTATGAGCCGCCATGGGAGTCCTCAGGAAGGCATGCTCTGACCTGTCTGGCTTTTTAGCTGGATGCAGGAGATTTGAACACCAGTTGGTCCTCCTGGCTGGGCAGCAAGTGTTGTTCTTACCCACCGGGACATTTCTTCAGCCCCTCCCCCCCCCCTTTTTTTTTCTGAGACAGGGTTTCTCTATGTAGCCCTGGCTGTCCTGGAACTCACTCTGTAGACCAGGCTGGCCTCGAACTCAGAAATCCATCTGCCTCTGCCTCCCAATCTTCGGCCCATTTTGTCCTTATTTTAGAGTGTATAAACAGAAGTTTCCTGTGAAATGTGTCTACATGTTTGGCCAACAGTATTCTTTTACGTCTTGTTTACTAGGTCATTGAGAGAATGAGCAGCACACACCACCCAGCATGTGTAAGAGCTCTCTGTGGAAGATGAGGACATTCACCAGTGACGTGTTTCTCAGATTGTGTCTCTGTCACCGAGCTCTGTGTGACTCTACCTGCTCGGTGACCCACCCCAGCATGTACTTCAGTGTCTCAGCTCCTTGTAGCATGGCTGTGATGTTACTTTTCAGTATTTCTGCTGGTTTTTTCTTTTTGAAGTTACATTTGTGTGTGTGTGTGTGTGTGTGTGTGTGTGTGAGCGCGCACACGCATGAGATGAGAGAGAGAAGCAGAGAGAGAGAACTACAGCATGCATATGAAGGTCAAAGGACAACTTGTGAGAATTGATTCTCTCTTCCACCATGGGGAACAAACTTGGTATCAAACACCTTTACCTGCCGAGCCTCTCACTGCCCTTTGTGGTATTTCAAAATTCTGAAATGCTTGTATTTTGTTGGTATAGATGTTACCTAAAACAATCTGAAATATGATTTATTTTATCTTCAAGACAGCCCATTTTAAGAATCTAGTGATTCTAGCTGGGCTGTGATGGTACACGCCTTTAATCCCAGCACTTGGAAGGCCAGGGCAGGCGAATCTCTGAATTTGAGGCCAGCCTGGTCTACAGATCAAGTTCCAGGATGACCAGGGATACACAGAAAAACCCTGTAGTGTTCCCAACGCTCCTGAGGTAGAAAGTAGAATCCGAAAGGTCAGAAGTTCAAGATAATCCTTGATTACGTAGTAAGTTTGAGGCTAGCCTGGGCTACATCACCTCTGATTTTAAAAAATCAAGCCAGGTGTGATGGCACATGCCTTAATCCCAGCACTTGAGAGGCAGAGCCAGGAGGATCACTGAGGCTTGGCTGGGGATCTCACTAAGTTGTCTGGTCTAACCTTGAACTTTGACAGTAGCTCAGGCTGGCTTTAAAAGTCCTCCCACTTCTACCTCCCCATTTCTGGAAGGACAGGTGTGCATAGCCAGATGTGCCCAGCCCTCGGCCTTCATGGGGTAATATGTGTAATAGTGGGGACCTCAGAGGCATTAATTAGGTTCAGGCTCCACCCTCAGGGTGATTCTAGGAGGCTGTGGCCCAAGAAAACCACCCATGTGCTCTATCTTAAGATCTCTGACTACACACAACAAATAAACAACCCCCCAACAGCAATAAAAGTCACCCCAAAGCCCCCCAAATATTAAAGGGCCTCCAAGCCTGCCAACTTGAGTTGATCCTTGGAACCTACTTGGTGGGAGGACAGATGTAACTTCTGACTGCCACGCGTGCACTGTGGCTCACGTGCTATCACCCCCATAACAAATGAATGGGATTGAAAACATTACGTTTTATTTTTGAGACATGGTCTCTCTCTTATATAGCCCTGGCTGTCCTGGGACTACGTAGATTGGGCTGGCCTCAAACTCACAGAGATCAACAGGCCTGGAATCCACAGAGAGTCACCTGCCTCTACCTCCTGAGATTAACCAGTTCACAAAGTGCTTGCCTTGAAAACCTGAAGATCTGAGTTCAACCCCTTATAAAAGGGGGAGCTGTGGGGGATGGGCTGTAAGCCCAGCACTGAGGAGACAAAGACAGGGTTCCCTGGGGCTTGCCTGACTGACTTGGTAAGACCCAGGACAGTGACAGGTCAGGTCTCACAAGGTAAATGGCGGACTGGGGAGATGGCTCAGTGGTTCTGAGTGCCTACTCCTCTTACAGAGGATTCACAACAGAGGGTGGCTCACAACAACCTGCAACTTTAGCTCCAGGAGTTCCAGCGCCCTCATCTGGCCTCTCTATGTACCTGCACTCACATGCACATACCCACAAAGAGACACATAAGTGAAAAAGAAATCTTTTTAATGTTTTTTTTCTAATTAAAAAAAGATGTATGCCAGCCTGGTCTACAGAGTGAGTTCCAGGACAGCCAGGGCTATATAGAGAAACCCTGTCTCGAAAAACCAAAAAAAAAAAAAAAAAGTATGTATTTATTTTATGTGTATTAGTAATCTCTCTGCATGTATACCTGCATGCCAGAAGAGGGCATCAGACCCCAGTATAGATGGTTGTGAGTTACCATGTACTTGTTGGGAATTCTCTGAAAGAACATATAGCCATCTCTCCTGCCCAATTTTTATGAATTTGTATTTCATGTGCACTGGTGTTTTACCTGTATTTATGACTGTATGGGGGTGTCAGATCTTAAGGAACTGGGTGGGAATTGAACCCGGGTCCTCCAGCCAGTGCTTTTAACCACAGAGCCATCTCTCCAGCCAAAAATAAACCTTAAAAACTACAAAGGTGGACAGTCCCCAAGGAAAGACACCTGAAGCCAACTTCTGACATCCACACATGTAAAGCTGCAGGCACACATAGACACAATTTCAGTGGCCATTGTAGCTACTAAGCTCCATATTTCTTTAGGGCAGGGAGTGCTGGCTATCTCAGGTCATGGCTCTGGGTGGGAGGACCTGCCTTCCAGCCCTTACCCTTACAGGTTCCTGACAGAGGTCAAGGTGGCAGGATATGGTGGCCTAGATTCCTTGGAACTCAAAGCTGCTGTCTGAGTGGGTCAGCCAGCCTGCAGGGCACACCCTATGGGAGCTTGGGGCTCTGTATTATCTGTCTAGAGGGCAGGGTCCACTGAGAAGGATCAATAGCACTTTGATTGACAGGACTTCAGACTTTTTCTTTTTCTTTTGGTCAGGATGGACCTTCTACTCTTGATTCTCTACTTCTGCCTCCCAGGTGCTGAGGTTACAGGCCTGCACCACCATACCTGGCTTGACACAGATATTTTTTGTTTTTTTAAAAAAATGCATATAACTTATTTACTTATGTATACACGCATGTTTTACAGAGCACATGAGGAAAAAACCTGAGGGAATTGGTTCTCTCCTTCCACCATGTAGGTCCCAGGGATTGAACTCAGGTCTTCAGGATTTCTACTGCAAGCACCTTTAACCCACCGAGCCCTATCTCCTGGGCCCTGATATAATTTACTTGCCATTAACCTCTCTCTCTCTCTCTCTCTCTCTCTCTCTCTCTCTCTCTCTCTTTCTTGCACATGCTTCCCTTTTTTTTGTTTAGTTTTTAAATTTTGAGCAGGATACCAAGTAGCCCAGCTCCTTATCTTCCTGCCTCTGTCTCCTAAATGCTGGGATTACTGGACTGTGCCTCTATGCCAGGCATTTTTTATTCCCTCCCTCCCCCCCCTTCCTCTGTCCCACCCTCTGTTTTGTAAGACATTTCTCACTATGTTTTACTGATGGGCTTCAAACTCTCATACTGCAAGTGTTCTTCTCACCCCTGAGGAGCCGTTGCTCTCAGGGGGCTTCCTGGACTCTGGTGACTTGTTCCAAAGGGGGATGTAGGGCCCTCTCTGGATCCCAGTGGACATTTGGCTCTGCTGGATGAGGGGCAGTGAGTCCTGTAACCTTGAGAAGTCTGGGATCTGGGAGGGGCAGTGGGAGATTGCAGATGCAGTTTTCCAAGAAAACAGGAAACAGCAGCACAGATAAGCAGTGTCTATAAGAGTTTTGTAAGTTGAATATGGGGTTGCGTGTCCAGAGTCCCAGCTATGGGGAAGGCAGAGGGAAGAGGATTGAAAGTTTGAGGCTATCCTGGGCTACACAGTGAGACTATAGCTCAAAAACCAAGAGTTGGAATGTAGCATAATGGTAGAGCCCCTGCCTAGAATCCTCCAGGGAGGGGCTGGGGGCGTGGCTCAGTGGTAGAGCACCTGCCTAGAATCCCCCAGTGAGGGGCTGGAGGCGTGGCTCAGTGGTAGAGCACCTGCCTAGAATCCCCCAGGGAGGGGCTGGGGGCGTGGCTCAGTGGTAGAGCACCTGCCTAGAATCCCCCAGGGAGGGGCTGGGGGCGTGGCTTAGTGGTAGAGCACCTGCCTAGAATCCCCCAGGGAGGGGCCGGGGGGTGTGGCTCAAGCTATAGAGCACCTGCCTAAGAATTTCCTGTAATGGTTTTGGGGACATGCCTCGGTGGTGTAGTACCTGCTTAGGAGAAAGAGACAGTGAGGAGGGGGGGAGAGGGAGGGGGAGAGAATTCTCCCTTAGAGCTACTACAAAATGGTCTCTGTTTTGTTTTGTTTTGTTTTGTTTTCCTGAGACAGGGTTTCTCTGTGTGGCCCTGGCTGTCCTGGAACTCACTCTGTAGACCAGGCTGGCCTTGAACTCAGAGATCCACCCGCCTCTGCCTCCCAAGTGCTGGAATTAAAGGTGTGCCACCACTACCACCACCCAGCACATTTGATTCTTTTAAAAATTCTTATTGTGCTCAAGAGATGATGGTTCAGTAGTTAAGAGTAATTGTTGCTTTTTTGTTTTTTAAAATTTATCTGTATGACCTTTTGCTTGCATGAACATCTGCGTATCACAAGTGTGCAGTGCCCAAAGAGGCCAGATTAGGGTGTCAGACCTCCTGAAACTAGAGATGGTTGTGGACCAGCAGGGTGGTGCTGGGAATCGAACCTGGATCCTCTGGAAGATCAGCCAGTGCTCTCAACTACTGAGCCATCTCTCTAACCCTGAAATTGTTGCCCCTGCAGAGAATCTAGGCTTGGTTCCCAGTACCCATACGATGGAACCAACATCCATAACTCTAGTTCCAGGGTATCTGATGACCTCTTCTGACCTCCTCAGGCACCAAACACACACATACACATACATACACATAAACACACACACACAAAACACAATGAATAAATCCTGTTTTAATTTTTTGTGCATATGTGCAAGCATTGTGTGGAGGTACCTGTGCAGGCCTGAGGCATCGGATCCCCTGAAGTTGGGGTTACAGGTGGTCATGAGCCACCTGAGGTGCGTGTTGGGAATTGAACTCAGGACCTCTGGAAGAGCGCCAGTGCTCTTAACCGCTGAGCCATCCCTCCAGCCCATGAGTAAAGGATTTATTTCGCTCAAAATTGTGGAGCTTCAGGTGTTAGGCCCATCATGGCTCAGCTCTGATGACGATCTGATAATCCATGATGTCAGGCAAGCAGGAGCACAGGCAGAGAGGGACAGAGTGGGTGCCAGGCTCCCCAATAACAGCTGGACTCTCAGGAACTGCTCTAATCTCTTTCAAGGGTGATGCCTCTGAGACTTGATTACCTTCCACTAGGCCCTAGTTCTTCCTCTTCTTCTTTTTTAAAGATTTATTTATTTCATTTATATGAATACACTGTAGCTCTCTTCAGACACACCAGAAGAAGGCATCAGATCCCATTACAGATGTTGTGAGCCACCATGTGGTTGCTGGGAATTGAACTCAGGAACTCTGGAAGAGTAAGTAGCCAGTGCTCTTAACCACTGAGCTATCTCTTCAGCCCTAGGCCCTAGTTCTTAAAGGTTGTACTAGTCTGCCGGACACGGTAGGTCATGTCTATTATCATAGATTTCAACAGGTAGAGGTAACAGGCTATCTATGGTGGGAGGCAGAGACAGGAAGATCTCTGTAGCCAGGGCTAGGTAGTGAGACCCTGTCTCAAAAACAAACAAACAAACAAATAAATAGAGGCTGAGGCTGGAGGATCTTGAGTTCAAGGCCACACTGGGCCAAACAGTGACACCCTATAAACTAACAAACCAAACCATAAAAATATACCTAGAGGGTCAGGGTGGTGGTGGTGCTCACCTTTAATCCCAGCACTCAGGAGGCAGAAGCAGGTGGATTTCTGAGTTTGAGGCCAGCCTGCTCTACAGAGTGAGTTCTAGGAGAGCCAAGGCTACACAGAGAAATTCTGACTCAAAAAAAAAAAAAGGAAAAATTTTTTTGAGGCTGGAGATGGGGTTTAGCTCTTCTAGAGGACGCAGCGTCCATTCCCTGCCGCCTCATGGCAGCCGATAGTGATCAGCAACTCTAGCTCCAAGGGACCCGATGCCCTCTTCTGGCCTCTGAGGACACTGCATGCATTTACATACATGCAGGCAAAACACATTCATATAAAATTAAAAAATTTTAAAAGAAAAAAACATTTTTTTTGACACAGTGTCTCACTATGTAGCCCTGGGTAGTCTGGAGTTTGCTATGTAGGCCAGTCTGGCCTCAGACTCAGAGGGTCATCTACTTCTGCCTCTGGAGAGAGTGCTTGGAATTAATAGCATGCCTCCTTACGAACTTTAAAAGTATTGCTTTTTGTCATTGGGAGAGACACACTTTGTCACATGATGCATATGAACGTTAGAGGGATTGGTTCTCTCTTTCCACCATGTGTGACTCAGGGATCAAACTCTGGCTTGGCAGCAAGCTCCTTTACCCACTGAACCATCTCGCTCAACCATGTTACCCATCACTGCATTCACTCAGATAACCAACAAATGTTCCAATCCCACTCCTTCTGCCAAGTTATATTAATCATGAATCCCTCAGGATAACAGAGTCAGAATATCTAGGAGGGAGGAGAGTGTACTCTGGATGGCTGGAGTTCAGAAGCTCTAGGAAAAGATGCTCATGGGCACGGTGGTGTCAACCTGTACCCTCAGCAGTCAAGAAGCTGGGGCAGGAGGGTCCTGTCTTCTAGGTCAATGTGGGCAACAGTTTGAGTCTTTGTCTTAAAATGAACAAACCGACCAACCCAGAATCCAGTGTGTTTTATGGCTTGTGCTCAGATCTCTGATGAGAGCTCCGGCCACGTTGGCCTGTGTGCTGTAAAGAGTTGGGCATGTGGCCAAGGAATCAAAGGATTCCTGGAAAACTCGAAGGAAGTTTGTCCTCTCCTCTCTCCGTCCTCCAAGACTGCCTAAGTGCTTGCTGCCATGAGAAGGTGGGTGGGAGGGAGTGACAAGACAAACAGGCTTTCCAAGGTGAGGCTTGGAATTGTCTTTGAGATTGAACCGCTGGGACTGTGCCAATGTGAGTAGGATGCTGATACCCAGAGCACAAAGTATCACCTGAGAGCAGCTTGTTATCATCCATGGCTGCTTGAGATGAGGCATGGGTGGAACCCAGTGCTAGAGATCTGTAAGGATAGTCTGGGCTGGCCCTTCCTTCCTTCCTTCCTTCCTTCCTTCCTTTTTTCCTTCCTTCCTCCTCCCTCCCCTCCCCTCCCTCCCTACTTCCTTTTAGCTTATGAAAAGCAGGTTATTAATAGAAAATAATCTGAGCAGCTCTGTTCATAGAGAGTGATCATGATGACCCCTCCCCTGCATCCTTTGAGTGCTATCAGAGGGGATTGGGATGGCATTCTCAATCCCCCCTAATCTTCATCCCTGATTGAAGCAAGATCTCTGAGAGCTGACTGGGCTCCAGGTCCAGAGGGCTTGGTTCTGTTTCCTTCTGTGGTGCAGAGTTTGATACGAAGGACTGTGATGCCAAGTCCCCTCATCATTGGACCACATCCTGGGCAAACTGGCGGGGTGAAGCGAGCACTCACCTTGGTCAATCTCTCTCTTGGGTCCACCAGTCATTCGGCAGATGGTTTCCTTGCCAGAAAGATTAGTAACAAGGACAAGGGTATCACTGTAGGAGCAAGGATGTGGCAGACAGTAAACACATTCTCTCCTTCAGCCACCTGAGGGCCAAGGCTGATTGATGACTTTGTCTTTTCCTTTTCCATGCAAGGTGTCATGTCTGTGCATCGCTTTCAGACTCCTCCACCGGAAAGATATTCAGATGTTCCATTCTTTCTACACACACATACACACTAAACAGGGTCTTATTCTGTGACCTTGGCTGGCCTAGAACTTAGTATGTAAACATCCTGAACTCACAGAGATCTGCCTGCGTCCACCTCCACACCTGACTCTGTTCCTTTCTTTCCCTTCCTTCTAGTTCCTCTTATAAAAAATTATTTTATTAGTTGAGTGTTTTGCCTGCTTGTATATCTGTGCATGCCTAGTACTCATGGAGGTGGGATGAGGGCATCAGATCCCTTGGAGCTGGAGCTATAGATAGTTGTGAACTGCCATGTGGGTGCTGGGAACTGAAACAAGGTCCTCTGAAGGATCAACAGGAGTTCTCAGCTACCGAGTCATCTCTCCACACCGCCTTCTATTATGTGTGTGTGTGTGTGTGTGTGTGTGTGTGTGTGTGTGTGTGTGCATCTACACTGTGAGTCCTAGGAATTGAACTCAGGTCAGCAGGGTAAACTATTCTACTCATGGAACCGTTTTGTCTACTTTCCTTTCCTGTCATCTTGTCCTTCCCCTCTCCTCCCTTTTTTCTTCTTTCTTTCCTTGTGCCCCTCATACTGGAAATTGAACCTAGAGTCTCCTCAGGCATGCAAAGTAGGAACCCCCAGCCCCTCACTGGGAGATTCTAGGCAAGGGCTCTACCACTGAGCCACACCCCCAGCCCCTCCCTGGGGGATTCTAGGCAGGGGCTCTACCACTGAGCCACACCCCCAGCCCCTCCCTGGGGGATTCCAGGCAGGTGCTCTACCACTGAGCCACGCCCTTCATTGTGGACTTTTAGGCAAATGATCTATCATAGAGTCAGTGAGAGTCTAGAGTTCTACTGCTGAGTACAGCCCTCACCCTCTCTTTACAGTTTGAAGAAAAGTCTCACCAAGTTATGTAGATTGGTCTTGAACCCACCCTGTACCCACAGAAGGAGCTTTGGACTTGTGATCCTCCTGCCTCTGCTTCCTGAGTAGTTAAGATAACAAGACTTCATTCACCACAAAGCCTGGTTTGTGCAGGATACTTTTGTTAGGCAAAGCTAGACAAGGAAAATACTTAGCTTGGTGCTTTCAATTAGTTCAAGTCATAGACAAGGAAGGGAGGGCTCACACTATCAAGTTATCTACAAGCACATAGAGACTGGAGAGATGGCTCAGCATTTAGGAGCACTGGCTACTATTGCACAGGACCCTGTGCCAGTTCCTAGCATCTACATTGTGGCTTTGCCTGTAACTTCAGTTACAGGGAATCCAAGCCCCCCTCTAGCTTTTCTGGACACAGTCATACAAAGCCTGCACACAGGTTCATAAAAAAAATCTTTAAAAATTTCTTTCAAAACCCGTGATTCTGAGTTAGTGATCTCAAGTGCCTGTCTCACGTAACCAACCAGGGATAACTCATCTGCACAGATGTGGCTTTAAGTCTTTTTTTTTTTTTTTTAAAGATTTATTTTATGTATATGAGTACACTGTCACTGTCTTCAGACACACCAGAAGAGGGCATCAGATCCCATTACAGATGGTTGTGAGCCATCAAGTGGTTGCTAGGATTCGAACTCAGGACCTTAACCACTAAGCCATCTCTCTAGCCCTGGCTTATAAGTCTTAAAGTCACAGATGAGCTACTTGTTGTGGTCAACTGAGGAGCATGTATCACTCGCCTGGCAAATTGAGCTCTATGGGATGTGTTTTAGTTTCGAGACAGGGTTTCTCTGCATAGCCCTGTCTGTCCTGAAACTCACTCTGTAGATCAGACTGGCCTCGAACTCAAACATTGGCCTGCCTCTGCCCCCCAAGTGCTGGGATTAAAGGTGTGTGTCACCATTACCCAGCTTCATGTAATTTTTAAAGATAGGATCTCACGAAACTGGCTGGCCTCAAATGTAGCTGAGGATGACCTTGAACTCCTAATCCTTCTTCTCTGCCCCCCTCCTGGGCATCAGCAATACAGGCTTGAATCATCATGACGAGTTTATGGGGTTTGGGGATCAAATCCAAGGTCTCCTCTATGCTAGGGTAGCACCCTACCAACTGAGATACATCCCCAGCACTCCCCCCACCCCCATATTTGAACAGAGTGCCATGTAGCTCTGTCTGGCTGACTCACTATGTAGCTGAAGACAACCTTGAACCCCTGAGCTTCCTGTTTCTACCTCCCATGCTTCATTGCTAGATTACTCATGCCCCACCATGCCTTCCCCTCCAGGGCACCAGCAAAGTAAATCGTTCCTCCCTTAGGGTGATTTTGCCAACCGTGCTTGCTAATTTTATATTAATTTGACATAGCTTAGAGTCGTAAGAGAGAACTCCAATCGAGGAAATGTCTTTATTGAAGTGCCCTGTAGGCAAGCCTGTGGTGCATTTTCCCCCTTATTTTTTATTTACTTATTTACTTATATTTCATGTACATTGGTGTTTTGCCTGCACTCATGTCTGTGTGAGGGTGTTGGATCTCTTGGAACTGGGAGTTAGACAGTTGTGAGCCACTGTTGGACCCACGAAGGTCACAACTACCAGTAGTCCCCCCTGGCAAAGACACGGAGATCGAGAGCGATGCAATCAGCAAGAGGTTTATTATTTCCAATGCATTGGGGTCGTCCTGCACATGAGGCAGAGGTGACCCTGTGGAGCCTGTTCAGGGACCTTATATAGGATTTTAGAGCTGCCGCCATCAGGTACAATGTGATTGGCAGAACAGTGTGACTTTTAAACTGATTGGTCTTTAGGGAATGAGGTAGCAGGGGCTTAATAAGCCCCTCCCTCCCAGCCTACGTGCTTTCTAACCTGTTTCTCCCGTGTGCTTGGAGGGGAGGAGGGGACATCTGCTAGCTAGGTGGCCTTATCTCCGGAGAGGGGAGGAGGGAGGAAAAGCATTTCTTTCACCACCATGTGGGTGCTGGGAATTGAACCTGGGTCCTCTGAAAGAGCAGCTGGTACTCTTAACGGCTGAGTCATCTCTCCAGCCCAAGCATTTTTCTTTCCTTCTTTCTTTTTTTTTTTAAAGATGTATTTATTTATAATATTATATATGAGTACACTGTAACTGTCTTCAGACACACCAGAAGAGGGCATCAGATCTCATTACAGATGGTTGTGAGCCACCATGTGGTTGCTGAGATTTGAACTCATGACCTTTAGAAGAGCAGTCAGTGCTCTTAACCACTGAGCCACCTCTCCAGCCCCCCAAGCATTTCCTTAATCAGCGACTGATATGTTTCACCATAGCAACAGTAACCCAAAGAAAGACACCAAACATTTGGTTGCAGTAATAATCAACATAATGATTACAGCATGTGACCTAGAGCCTAGGATGGAAGTGATGGGCAGTGACTTCGGAGACATCATACTACAAAGCATGAAGGGGATTGGTGAGGTGACTCAGTATGTAACAAAGCAGGTCACCAAGTCTGACAGCTTGAGTTGGATGCCTGGGACCCACATGATGGAAAAGAACTGACTCTTGAAAGTTCTCTTCTGACCTCCACATGAATATCACGGCACAGATAAGTTATATACACCTATACCCTCATACCCAGCTCCACCCCGTATTAAATAAAACTTAACCTCAGCACTTGGGAAGCAGAGGCAGGCAGATCTTGCTTTTGCAGGGAGCCCAGATTACATTTCCAGCACTCATGTTGGGCACTTACAACCATCTCTAACTCCAGGTCCAGGGGATCTGAAAAATCTGTCCTTTGTGGGCACCTGGACACACATGTAAATACCCCCCCCCCAAAAAAAAACAACCCACATAATTAGAAACCTAAAAGAAGGTTTCTAAAAGAAACCTTTGTGTGTGCATACATACACACACACACACACACATATACACACATACTGTCTGTGTGAATAAAGGCATGTATGTACCTTGACCTGAGGATGGCAGTTAGCGAGAAGATAGCTTGCATCCCCTTTCAGTTTGTTTGGGACAGTCTTGTTTGTCCTTGCCTGTGGTCCTTGAACTCCTGGAATTCTAGTCTCTATTTCCCATCCTGCTGTGGGAATACTGGGATTACATGCACACACGCATGCACACGTGCACTCTCTCCTGCACTCACGATTTGAATCCACACATTCATGGTTCTGCAGGAAGCGCTTCTCCCAAGCCCTACAGCCACTTTTTAGTCTTTACCACGTTTCAACATCGTTCCCTGTAGAAATAATTCCCTGTATTAAATGCCCTATGTCTGAGACACTTTTTTTTTTGGAGACAGTCTCACTATCTAGTTCTGGCTACCCTAGAAACTTATATAATGTAGTAGGCTGGCCACAGATTCACAGAGATCTGTCTGCCTCTGTTTCCCAAGCGCTGGCATCACAGGTGTACACTATCACACCAGCCTGTTTTTGAGAGTTTTTTTTTTTTTTAAAGATTTATTTATTATATGCAAGTACACTGTAGCTGTCTTCAGACACTTTTTCTTCTCACTCCGGCCCCACTTGCTCACTGTCGCTGTCTTCAGACACAGCAGAAGACGGCATCAGATCTCATTACAGATACTTGTAGGAATCCTCCTGCTGCCTCTGGCTCCCAAGTGTTAGGATTACAGGCAAGTGCCACCATATATGGTTTATATATATGGATGTTTTGCCTGCATGTATGTGTACTTGGCAACTTTAGAAGCCAGAAGAGTGTGTCTGGGACTGGAGTCAGATGAGTGCCACCATGTAGGTGCTGGGAAATCAAACCCGAGTCCTCCAGAAGAACAGCCAGTGCTCTGATCTGCTAAACCATCCTTCCAGACATCCCTCACACCCCATGTCTGGTTTTAGTATGCTTTTAACTTTTTAATTTTGTGTTTGGGTGTTTTGCAGGCATGTATATTGGTGTACCACTTGGGTACCTGAACTCCAGGGAATGGAGCTCCAGATGGTTATGAGTTATGTGGGTGCTGGGAATCAAACCCAGGTCCTCTGGAAGAGCACTCTTAACTGCTGAGCCATTTCTTCAGCCCAGGTTTTCTTAAACAACAAAGAGTTAGTGAGCCCTGGCTGACCTCAAGCTTCATGTAGCTGAGGACTGCCTTCAGCTGCTGAACCTGTCTCACATGCTAGAATTTCATGCATGTGCTGGCATGATGGTTTGTTGGGGCCAAATCCAGGGCTTTCTGCATGCTAAGCCACACTACCAACTGAACTACATCCTGACTTTCTTCTCCACCCCACTACACCTGCTTTTTTCTTTCAGATAGGGTCTCCATCTCTAGTTGAAATTGGCCTTAAATTCGGACAGTCTGCAATTCTCCTACCCCAGCTGCCAAGTACTGGCATTATACGCTGCTACCAGTGCACCCAGGCCCAGCTTGGCTTCTAAAGCTTGCGTGTGCACTCCCACCCCTTGCCTGGAATCTCTCTAGCAGGCTTTTAAAAATTATTTAAAATGTTGTCTTGCCTGTATGTATGCATGCATGGTGTTTATAGAGGCTAGAATCAGGTGCATGTATGCATGCATGGTGTTTATAGAGGCTAGAATCAGGTGTATATATGCATGCATGGTGTTTATAGAGGCAAGAATCAGGTGCATGTATGCATGCATGGTGTTTACAGAGGCTAGAAGTGGCTGTTGGACCTCCCAGACCTGATGTTACAGTTACAAGCCTCTACATGGGTGCTGGGAATTGACCCTGAGTCTTCTGCAGAAACAGTGACTACTCTTAATTGAGCCATCTCCCCAGCCTCTGAAGATTTAATTATGTGTATGTATCTGCATATATGCACACAAGTGCAGTGCCTGCAGAGGCCAGGAGAGGGTGGCTGTCCCTATGATGCCCATAAGCTACCCGATGTGGATCCCAGGAACTGAATTCTAGTTCCTTTCAAGAGCCACTGAGCTGTGTCTCCAACGCTCCCCACATCAGGATCCCCACCCCCACTCCAGACAGGGTTTCTCTCTATAGTCATGGAACTTACTGTGTGGACCCAGCCTAGAATTCACAGGGATCTGCTTGCCTCTGTCTCCGTGCTCAAAAGGTGTGCGCCAGCACAGCCAGCCCCACACTGGGCTTCTGAAGCCCTATTTTTTCCTTGCTTGCTCTGTTGGAGCCCTCAGACACATAGGAGGATGCAAGCCCTGCATGGGGAGCACAGAATTGATTTTATTGTTCCAAGTTTGGGTTCATTCCTATCACGGTCACTGGGCCGAGGCAGTCTTGGTCCCGTGGGGGTCTGCTCAGATTCTCTTCCATGTTCAAAGTGCACTGAGGAAGCTTCACAGTTTTAATACGTCCTAGATGTTCAACTGAAGCAGAGTGAAGAAATGGCCCTCCCACCCCACCCACCTAAAACAAAACAAAACCAAACCATCACCCTAAGCCCCCAGCAGCTGCTGCTACAGCCATTATGAAAAAATAATACAAACTCTTTTTAAAAAATAGATCACACAGAAAGAACTCAGAGGGCAGATGCACCCAGGGAGGGGGTGGGGCTGCTCCAGCCATGGGGAGAGGCCCAGGAAGGGCACCGAGATGAACCTGGAGGGCTGGGGAGCTGGTGGATGCTTCATTCCCTCTGCCCAGCCTCTGTAGTGTGGGCTGGACCCTCCCTGTCAACCCAGGCATCATCTGCCCTCTCCCCTGAGGGATCCTGGCTCATCCTGAGGACTGGTACCTATTTCTCACTAAAGTGGCTTTGATCAAGAAATGAGATGGACACCAAGCAAGAGCGAGGGCCACTGCCTGGCCACATGGGATTGGACCTCTCTCTTTCTCTGCTTTGGGATTTAGAGCCCTGTCAATACCTGATGCTACCTAGATTCCCTCAAGGGGATCCTGGACTCCCCTTGGGTTTCCAGGTACAGAGCCTTGGCATTATAGGGGCTCACTTCTAGCCCAGCCTTGCTGGGGAAGAGCTGCCAGCAGGTGCAGTGTGCAGGCGGCTACAGGCAATGCATGAAATGGGCCCAGCTTCCCTGATCCTCTAGCTCATGCAAAGACAAGTGAAGGGCGGCCCCACAGAATGGGAGGTAAGGCAGGGCATTGTGACCAACCATGTGTGTGCAGCCTGGTGACTTGGGGGCCAGAGGCAGAGAGAGGCTGGGGGGCACCCTGCATGAGGGGAAAAGGCAGGTCAGGGCCTGGGTCTGGGGGTATGGGTACGGGCACCACTGCCCTGGCTGAGGGCTCCATGCCTAGGCCACCCCCTGCTGAGGAATCTGGTGAGGGTATTGTCTCCAGAGGCGGGGATGCAGATGGTGGGGACCACTGGGCTCAGTCAGGGACCTCGGGGTGAGCAGGCAGTGTGCTCTCGCCCCGCCGGTAGGTCTCCCAGAAGCTCTGCTCCAGTTGTTCCAGTTGTGGGCCCAGTGGCAGGTGACCAGCCAAGTGCATACGAAGTGTTTCTAGCCATTGTTCCAGCTTTCCAAAAGAGGGCCTGGGGTGACAGGTGAGGATCAGGGGACAGTGAGTTTGGATCTCCCAAAGACCCACCCACCCCAAGGCTGCTTCAGGCTAGAGGCCTATTCCCCAAACTCACCTCTTCTCAGGATCCAGGTCACAGCAGCACACAGTGATGGGGAAGAAACTTGGGGGACAGTTTGGTGGACAGTAGCGGTCCAGGAAACCCCTTACATTGAGGCCAAAGTCCATAGTGCGGGGCAGATAGTCAGGGTCTGCATTCACACGCCCGATAATCTGTTTAGTACAGAACCCACTGGTTAGTGTGGGACCCCTGAGCCGGGAGTTCTGGAAGCCTGCCAATGCTTTAAGGAGAGTTCAGATAGGAACGGTCAGGAACTAAACTGTACCCCACTGATGCTGTGCTCTGGCTTTGGGAAGCCATGTTCTCAGAGCCTAAGACCCCTGTGGACATCCAGGCTGGAGTATGGGAGGACTGGAGAGTGGAGAGGAGCCACTGGGTCTGGGCTGCTTATGCGACCTACCTCACATAGGACAATTCCAAAGGAAAACACGTCCACCTTTTCATCATAACTACGACCTAAACAGAAAGCAAGTATCAGCAGGGGATGCAGGACTAGGAACGGAGATAGACAGGCAGGAAAAACACACTCTACTGAGATCCAAGAGCACTGAGGCACCAGGGACGAGACTCAGCTGGCAGGCGGCTCGAGTAGTGTGCATGAAGCCCTGGGTTCCATCCCCAGCAAGGCATAAAAGGAGACATTCCTGGTTCTGCCTGGGGCCCACGTGCTATCTGAATCACCTCTTTTTATTTTAATTTTTTAGATTTCTTAACCTTATGTGTGTTAATGTTTTGTCTACACATGTGTATGTGTACCACATGAGTGCTTGGTGCCTGTGGAGGCCAGAGGCATGAGATCCTCTGGAGATGGAGTCACAGATGGTTAGGAGCCATGTGGGTGCTGGGAACTAAAGCTCTGCAAAGCAGCAGAGTGGGTGCTCCTAACAGCTGAGCCCCACAGCTTGCCTGTTTTGATTTTAGACAGGCTCTCACTAGGTAGCTCTGGAACTCCCCATGACCAGGAAGGCTGCCCTGGCACTCAATGGTGCCCTGTCTACCTCTTTCCGCCTCTTGGGTGTTAGGGTAAAAGGCACACAACCAACATAGGCCAATTTTCTTGGCCTTTTTTTTGGTTTTTCGAGACAGGGTTTCTCTGTGTAGCCCTGGCTGTCCTGGATCTCACTCTGTAGACCAGGCTGGTCTCGAACTCAGAAATCTACCTGCCTCTGCCTCCTGGGTGCTGGGATTAAAGGCGTGCGCCACCACTGCCTGGCTTTTCTTGGTGTTTTTGAGATAGGGTCCCCTCTAGCTAGACTAGCCTGACACCACCATGAAGCTCAAATGGGCCTTGAACTCAGAGCAATCCTCTTGTTTCCATCGCCCAAACACTGGGACGACAGAGATGTGCTACCATGCCTGGCTTCTGTGCTGCTGGAGACGGAACCCAGACTGTCCGTATGCTAGGCAACTGATTAGCTGGGTCTCCAGCCCCGTAAACACACTTCCCCCCAAGCCAGGGTTTCTTTATATAGCCTTGGCTGTTTGTAGACCAGGCTGTCCTCGAACTCACAAGTCTTTCCCAAGGGCTGGGATTAAAGGTGTGCACCACCACTGCCTGGCTAGACATACCTTAAAAAACAAACAAACAAACAAACAAAAAACAAAACCAAAGCCTGGCCTGGTGGGGGTGGCACATGTGAGCACAAAGCAGAGGAAGGTGGATCTCTGAATTCAAAGCCAACCTACACTACAGAGTGAGTTCTAGGACAGCCAAGGCTACATAGAAAAATCCTGTCTCAAAAAACCAAAAAAAAAAAAAAAAAAAGAAGAAGACAAAGTTTGGCAGAAATGGTGGCACATAGCTTTAATCCCAACACTCAGAAAGGAGAGGCAGGTGAATCTGTGAGTTCGAAGCCAGCCTGATCTACACTGAGTTCCAGGACAGCCAGAGCTACCTAGTAGAGGGGCTATCTCAAACAAATCAAAATGAAACACAGCAAATAAATAATAAAAAAGAGATAAAGCGAGACAAGCTGGCAGTGTTCACTCACAATCGCAGCACTTTGGGCCAGAATGCTCACCTAGCATATGCGAAGCACTGGATTCTATCCCAGTACCCACAGACTGAGCGTTGTAGCTCCTTCCTAACACCCTAACATGCTGGAGGCAGAGGCAGGAGGATGGGGCGCAAGGTCATCCTTGGCTAAATAGTGAGTCTGAGGCTAACCCGTGTTAAACAAAATATGGTCTTTAAAAGAAGAGAAGGACCTGCTAGGTGGGTCACCTGACGATTTTTGAGTTGAGCCCCAGGATCCACAAGAGGGACGACAACCTCCTCCTACAAGGTGCCTCCAATGTGAAAGCCACACCCAGCACCACCCTGGACTAAACAAGAGTGTGGTAATGTAAAGATGAGGTGGAGACCGGAGGGAGGCGGCCGCAAGTCCAGAAAGCCATAGTTGATCCTAGTCAGCCGGAGGGAAGCAAGAGAAGAGGATACAGGAGCCCAGGGAAGCCAAGTGGCAGAGAGGCCAGCGTGTGGGGTAGCTGCTGCTCCTCTGGCCGGGACCCCTGGAACAAGCACTCACCATTGATCATCTCTGGCGCCATCCAGTAGGGGTTGCCCACCACTGTGTACCGCTTCCTGCGGTCCGGCTTCTTAAGGCTGCGCAAGTCTTCAGACTGACTCTTCTCATCTATCATGAGTCGAGCCAGCCCAAAGTCGGCCACCACCACGTTCCTGTTCTGCAAATTTCATAGGGCAGGCTGAGACCCGGTCGCTCTCTGTCTGCTTCTATTTGGGGTTCTTTCCCTATAAGCCCACACACAGAGAGAGAATACGCCCCAGATACCAGAGACCTGTGTTGGGGAGGACACCTCCCTCTCTCCCAGCTCTTTGTAAACAGAACTGCCGAAAACTTCTAGAGATTCCAGTGAGGGGCTAGAGGTGTGATTCAGAGGTAGAGGCTTGCCTAGAACACTCCCCACCCGCCAGTCCTCATTGGAATGGTTTAGAGGCAGAAAGCCTGCCGGGTTAGAGTATGGCTCAACAGTAGAATCCTGGCTTAGAATTCCCCAGTGAGGAACAGGCTCATGGGCTGGCATTAGAGCCCCTGCCTAGAACCCCAGTGAGGGGCTGGGGGCGTGGCTCAGTGGTAGAGCCCCTGCCTAGAATCCCCCAGTGAGGGGCTAGGGGCATGGCTCAGTGGTAGAGCCCCTGCCTAGAATCCCCCAGGGAGGGGCTGGGGGCGTGGCTCAGTGGTAGAGCCCCTGCCTAGAATCCCACAGTGAGGGCTGGGGGTGTGGCTCAGTGGTAGACTGCTTGCCTAGCATGCTCAACATCTTAGATTCCATCTCTAGAATTAAGAAAATCAAAACCAGAGGTGATGGAGGCCTAGCCAGCACTATTCACCTGAGGCCAGATGTGGGTGTGGGTGGATGTGTGCTCAGTCTCTTCCCCACCTGCAGTCCTTGTGACACTGTCTCCAGTGACTTCCTGTGACTAGGCTGGGTAGCTGAGGGTCCTTCCATTTGGGGTAAGCTTGGTCCTCTTGGGTCCTGACTTCTCTCCCTTCCCAGGTGTTCCTCGTGTTCATACAGGGTAGATAATACTGAGGCTGTTAAAAGGGATGCAGGCCACCATGATCTAGACACCAATGCCAAGCAGGAACCATGGAGGACTTGTTCAGCTCACTTTCATGCCACCAATGCTCAGAGTTTTGTTGCTCACCCTCAGCCTGGTATTTTCTATCTTGCTGGGAGAGCCCCAACAGTTAGTACAATCTTCTGTTCAGGGTCCTCAGCAGGGTGACAGGGCTTAGAGGACAGTAGAGACCTAAAACATCAGAGTCAGGAACTAAGTAAAGTACTGGGCTTTGTTTAGATTATAGCTCTGTGTTGACTGGTTCCATGGTTTAGAGACCTTAGGAAACACTGTCCTGTGTGTGCGTGCATGCATGTGTGTGATATTGGAGTTGAGTGCACGTCCTCACACAGGCAAAAGTTCCACTGCTGAGCCACGCCCCCAGCCCCTCCCTAGGGGATTCTAGGCAGGTGCTCTACCATGAGCCACGCCCACAGCCCCTCACTGGGGGATTCTGGGAGTATGCTTTCCTCACCCAAGCTGCTTTTTTTTGTTTTTTGTTTTTTTAAAAAGGGTTTCTCTGTATAGCCCTGGCTGTCCTGGAACTCACTCTGTAGACCAGGCTGGCCTGGAACTCAGAAATCCACCTGTCTCTGCCTCCCATGCTGCTTTTTTTCACTTTGTAATTTGAGACAGGGTCTTGCTAAGTTGTCCAGGCTGGCCCTGACGTGGTCTGTAGTTCATGCAGGACTCAATCCTACCTTCATTGTCCTCAGTTCAGATGCTGACTGTGGTAGTTTCTTATGGGAGGACTCTAGGCACCTGCTCCCCAGTTTGGCCCAGTTCCTCTGCTTTCTGTAGAATACCCAGGGACCCCTTAAACACCAACCTGTAAACTTGGGGCTGATTGCCTCTTATCCTCCTTTTTTTTTTTTTTTTTTTTTTTAAAAAAGATTTTATTTATTTTATGTATTTGAGTACACTGCAGCTGTCTTCAGACACACCAGAAGAGGGCATCAGATGCCAGCAAGATGGTTGTGAGCCACCATGTGGTTGTTGGGACTTGAACTCAGGGCCTCTGGAAGAGCAATCAGTCTAGCAGTTAGTCTAGCTGTGCCTCTTATCTCCTTGGCCTCCACTGAAATGCCCCGGCCAAGTCCCCTCTTCTAGACGCCTGCTCAGATACCCCCACCCACACATTGACTTGCAGGTGTTGCTGTGGCCTGGGTAGCCTGTGCTACCTCAGGTGGCATCTGTGAATGCTGCAGTGAAAGCTGGGGCTTTTCATTTTGAATCAGTTTTCCCTCCTCTGACCTGTTAAACCCTTGCGCTGCTGGTGGGTCTGAGGACTGCGGCCATGTTATAAACGGCAGAACCAGGACTGTAACCCAGGTTTGCCTGCCTCTAGCACTGGTACTGTTCACCTGACCTCTAGTTCCACCAAAGCCCTGAGAGGAGCAGCTCATATGTCCCTTCTTTCTCCAGCACGCCCCGCTGCCCAGTGTTGCTGGGCCCCCACTGCTCACCTCACGGACCAGACAGTTGTGGGAGTTGAGGTCTCGGTGGATGATGTTCATTGAATGGAGGTAGGCCTGAGGGAAGGGAGTGAGGCTATCAGTGGATGTTTAGTTAACAGGCTCCACCTCAGTCCTGACCCTCTGGAAGCTCCTTGCCTCCTACCCCCCTTGTAAGCTGATGGACTCTAGGCACCTGCTCTATTGCTGAGCTGTACCTTGAGCCTTCGCTGGGGGATTCTAGAGTCATCCACGTGGCTGCCCCTTCAAAGCTTCCCCGTAGGTTCTGCTCCCACACTCCTCATGGCAGGTCACTTACCATCCCTGATGCAATGTCCTTGGCAAAGCTGACCCTCTGACTCCACGGGTACTGGCTGTCCTAGGGATAGGGAAAAGTGGCTAGGATAGAGCCTGGCGTGGCACAGTGGCACAGGAGTGGGGATGCTCAAAGGCTTTGTTTTCTGTGGTTTCTCAGAGACAATTTGGGGTTCCAGGGATCAAACTCATTTCATTAGGTTGGCAGCAAGCACCGTTACCTGCTGAGTCGTTTCACTGACCCTTGTTTGATTTTTTCAGACAGGATGTCCTGTGTAGCCCAGGCTGGCCTTGAATTTTTGAGTTTTCTGTTTTGGCCTTAGGGTTAAGATTATAGACCCTAAAGGCATCTTTTCTTAACAGAACTGACTTCACACACTAAGGGTTCATGTATGTTCTCCTGCAGTTCCCAAACTGGCTATTCTGAGCAGTGACCTGTGGTTGTTACTCTGGTGGGTGTTGATTTATGCACCTCCCAGGGCAGACAGTATAAACGATGACTCATGAGTCCATCATGGCAAGTAGTATGGTAAACTACTAAACCCCTGAATACTTTTATTTATTACATTTATTTGTTTATGTGTGTATATGTATATAGGGATGTGTATGTGCCACAGCATGTGTGTGACATATGACAGCTTGTAGGCTACCATGTGGGTCCTGGAGAATGAACTCAGCCTGTCAGGCTTGGTAGCGGGCATCTTTCCTCTCTGAGTCATCTTGCTGGCCCTTCTGCCTTATTTTTTGAGGGAATGTCTCACTACAGCCAGAGCTCCTGGCTGTGGATAAGCTGGCCAGCCATTGGTCCCTGGAGATCCTGCCTCTAACTCCTCAGTGATGGGATTGCAGGTGCACGCCATTATGTAGAACTTTTAAGTGGGTCTGTGGGGTTGAACTCTCATCCTCATGTATGGGAAACAAGCACTTTGTCCACTAAGCTGTCCCCAGCCCCAATTTCAAGTTTTCAAACGAAGCTGAACCAACATTCAGTCAAAGCTTAAGGTCCAACAAGCCACCTGCATTCTCAGTGCTAGTCACTGAGGAGAACGGGGTTCTGGCTCTGCTATGGTTTGGATGTGGGGTATCCCCAGAGGCTCTCTAGCATGGCACTGGTGGGAAGTGATGTAGCTTTTCAGAGGCAGTTTTTCAAGAGGCGAGTTCTTAGGTTATTGGCAGTCACTGTCCTGCAAGGGGACAGTGGGACTGTGCCCTCTTCCTTCTCAATCCCCTTTCCTTGCCTTTTTGTTTTGGTGTGTGTATTTAGAAAGGGTCTCATTGTTTATGTAGCCCTGGCTGGGATGGAACTTGCTCTGTAGACTGGGCTGGCCTTGAACTCATAAGACCCACCAGTTTCCTTTGTGCTGGGGATTAAACAGGTTTATGCAGTGCTGGGGATGGAAGCCAAAGCCTCATGTATGCCAGTGTAGGCCAGCACTCTACCAAGTGAGCCACACCCCAGCCCCAGCCCTGCTCACCATGCTCTTGATGATGCCCCGCAGGGTGCCACCCTTAATGTACTCTGTGATGAAGTTCAGTCGCTTGTCCTTGTACAGTACACCGATGAACTTGAGCACGTTCGGGTGTTCCAGGCACCGCATGACCTTTACCTGGAGGAACAGACACAGGTAGGTGGGGCCTGGACCTTCTTCCCCTTGCTCTATCCTGCCTAAACAGCAGGGCGCCCAGTCCGATCATTCGATCATTCTCTCTCACACAGTGAGCCACCTTCTTCTGTTTAAGAGTGCCTCTCAAGCCTGGTGGCCGCAAGCAGCGGCTGCTGTGGTGCACACCTTTAGTCCCAGCACTCAGGAGGCAGAGAAAGGCAGAGATAGATCTCGGAGTTTAAGGACAGCCTGATCTACAGAGTGAATTCCAGGACAGCTAGGGCTACACAGAGAAACCCTGTCTTGAAAAACCAAAATCAAACCAAACTAAACCAACCTACCAAACTAAGAACGAAAGAAAAGAAAAGAAAGAAAGAAAGAAAAGGTGTCTTTCCTAGCTCAGGCTGGTTTTGAATTAGCTATGGTCCTTAAACTCCTGATGGGGTAACAAGTATGCAACCAAGGTCAGTTTTGGCATTAGAGCCAGGACTTTGTGTATGATAAGCAAGCAACTACAAACCTGTACCTCCAACCCATAGCTATTCTGACTTTTGTGTCTTTGATTCAATGTCTCACATAGCCCAGGCTAGCCTAGAACTCTCTATGTAATTGAGGAAAACCTTGAACTCTGATTTTCTTGCTTCTGTCTCCTGAGTGCCAGGATTACAGACATGTATTATCATGCCTGGTGTGTGTGTGGTGCTGGGGATTGAATCTGGGGATCTACTAACTGAGCCACACCCATGGCTTATAGCAGCCCTGTTCCCAGTGAGGCCTGAACCCTCTCACCTCTTTCACAGTGGTGTGTTCCACTCATCCTCTTGGGACCCCCGTGACCCCCTCTCACTGTGGAGGGGAGTAGACATGTGACCTCCCCACTGACCTCCTTGAGGAATGTCCTCTGGGTCTCCTCGTCAAACCGGATAAGTTCCTTCATCACCATCACCTCGCCTGTTTCTCGGTGTGTCACCTATGTTGGGGACATGGAGGTTCAAAACTCAAGGCCGAGTAGGACATAGTAACGCAAACCTGTAACCCCAGCCACCTGGGAGGCAGAGGCAGGAGGAGCTCATGTCCAAGGCCAGCCTGGGTTATCTAGTGAGTTTGAGGCTAGCCTGAGCAACTTAGTGAGACCTTGTCCTGATATGTAAATAAAACCAGGCATGTTAGTGCATGAGTATGATCCTGGTACTGGGGAGGTGGAAGACAGAAGATCAGGAGTTCAAAGTCATCCTCAGATACATAGGGAGTTCAAGGCCAGCTTGAACTATGTGAGCCTTAAAGACAGACCACAAAGTTCTGAGTCTATCCATGTAAAGTCTCTTTCATCTCAATAGCTCAGGGAAGTCCAAAGTCCAGGATAAGGAGTGGGTAACCATGGGATGAGAGCACAGAATCTACATGTCCCCTGTGTTAGACGCCCAGGGGGGCAGTGTGAGGGAAGAGGTAGTCAGAGGTGTCACCCAGCCTGCTCTCCCCATTTGCATACCTTGATGGCCTGGCCGAAACAGCCCTTGCCCAACACCTCCCCATGGATGAGGTCAGATGGCCGGAAGATGCGGTGTGGTCGGCACACCACTCGGAGGGATTCAGAACGACCCAGGTCCTTGAGCTGGGAGGCTGGAGAGGAGAGTGAGCCGGCACCCGGGGATGTGTCAATACTGCAGCTCCTCCTGGGAAAGGTATAAGGGGCCCAGTGCCATGGGGATGTGGCACCCGGCTGAGACATTGCCCCTGACTCCTCCTTGCAAAAGCACCACATTAACCAGTCGCTGCTCATCCCCTATTCTAGGAGTAGATGGTACAGCCTGGTGTCTTAGGGTTATCCACACAGTTCAGTAGAAGGTGCTCATGGCCTCTTCTGCTTGGTGGCCCAGGCTCAGACATCCTGTCTTAGATGTCTGTTACACTGCAGTGCACAGGTGTCCCTGCTTATGGCCTAAGTTCTGGACAGACTGACAGCAGGGGTACATGCCCTGACAGTACAGTCTCTTTAGAACAGTGGTGGCACATGCCTTTAATCCCAGCATTTTGGAGGCAGAGGCAGGTGGATCTCCAAGTTCAAGGCTAGCCTGGTCTACAGAGTGAATTTACAAAATAGCCAGTTCTACACAGAGAAACCCAGCCTCCAAGAGAAAGAAAGAAAGGAAGGAAGGAAGGAAGAAAGAAAACTTGGTTATCATCCCAGAAGCCCTTCAAAGGGCTTCTCCAAGAGTCCTGGAGAGGTCATAGCAGACGTGGTACAAGGGACAGGCCACCTCTGACTCCTTGGGTCCTTCCTTTTGCCTCTTCAGGCTCAAGGACAGAGGACTCATGGGTCCTGCTCCCTGGATCACTGCAGTAGACCATGAGCCTGACCTGACACCTTACATCAGACTCCTCATCTTGGACCATAGTAATCTTCGTGAAACATACCATTGTGTGGTGACAGCCGGTCAGAGGAAGCCTCTAGGCATTGAAAAATGTCCGAAGACTCCTGGATATCTGATGCCCTGAGGTCAGCCTTTCACCCCAGTGTTCCCATCATCCCAAGCTGATCACTAGCTACTACATGAAGTCATGATGCTAGTCTGTGTCCTGTTTTCTCTACAGCTTCAAATGAGCCTTCATTATTAAGGTAGTAAATAAAAGAGGAGGAGGAAGAGGAGGAGGAGGAGGAAGAGGAAGAGGAGGAGGAGGACAACTAGAAATCAGCTGGGTGTGCTCAAGCATACTTGCAATTCCCAGTACTTAAGGGATGGAGTCAGGAAAATCACAAGTTCAAAGCCAATCTGGGCCATGTATGAAGCCAAACACATAAATAAACTAAAAATCATCCAAACAAGCCAGGAAAGCGGGAGGGGGGAAACGAGTACCAGAAACTGCCATACTTCGTTGCAGTTTCTTGAGGTATTTTTCGTGTGTGCTGTGTGCATGCATTCATGTGCACGCATATATTTGTGTGCGAGCCTCTGGAGGCCCTATGTTGACATCAGGTATTTTCCTTAATCACTCTCTGCCTTACTATTTTTTAGACTTATTATTTTTAATTATCTGTATGTGTTTGTATCTATGTATGGGTTTGTGCACGTAAGCACAATGACTGCGGAGACCACTAAAGGACATCAGAGCCCTTGGAACTGGCAGAGGTGAGCCACCCAAAGTGGGTGCCGGGAACCAAACTCTGGTCCTTTGCAAGTATGCATTCTTAAGTCTTTTCTCCCTCTGAGACAGGGTCTCACTCTGTAGACCAGGCTGGCCTGGAACTCAGAGATCCATTTGCCTCTGCTCCCGAGGACTGGGATCAAAGGTGAGTGCCACTACACCTGGGACACTCTTAGCTTTTAACAGCTGGTCCAGCCTTGCAGTCTTCCAGTGTCCTTTTGAGACAGGGCCTCTTGACTGAACCCTGCACTGGAGTTACAGGTGTGCAGTCCTTTACATGGTGCTGTTGGGAGTCTGGCATGGCAAGTGCTCCTACCCTTGTGGCCATTCGCCCTGCACCAACTCTTTGTATTCCCACTGAGGAACATGACTGGAAAATGAAGGAATGGAAGAGGAGCAAGAATGCAGCTTATAAAGGAAAACAGGCTACATATTTATAATGGCAAATGACAGCATGACAACACATTGCTGCAGAGCCAATAACATGAATGGAATTCGTACCAATTCTATTTATATTAATGCAACTATTTTTTTTAAAATTCAAGAGTTGGCACACTAAAGTGATAAAATAGGTTTTTTCTTTAGCTTATTTATTTTTAATAAATAGGGTCTCATGTAGTCCAGGCTAGCCTCCAACTCACTAGGTAGCCAAGAATTAACTTGAACTTCTGACCCTCCTGCTTCTACCTCCTGAGTGCTAGGATTACAGGTGTGCCACCATGCCTGGTCGATGTGGTGCTAGGGATGTGTCCTGGCTGGTTTTGTGTGCCAACCTGACACAAGCTGGAGTTATCACAGAGAAAGGAGTTTCAGTTGAGAAAATGCCTCCATGAGATTCAGCTGTAAGGCATTTTCTCAATTAGTGATGAAGGGGGAGGGCCCCCTGTGAGTGGTGCCATCCCCGGGCTGGTAGTCTTGGGTTCTATGAAAAAGCAGGCTGAGCAAGCCAGGGGAAGCAAGCCAGTAAGTTACACCCCTCTGCAGCTTGTGCATCAGCTCCTGCTTTCTGACCTGCTTAGTTCCAGTCCCGACTTCCTTTGGTGATGAACAGCATTGTGGAAGTGTAAGCTGAATAAACCCTTCCCTCCCCAACTTGCATCTTGGTCATGATGTCTGTGCAGGAAAAGAAACCCTGACTAAGACAGAATGGAACCCCGAGCTTTGTGTACACTAGGTGAGTACTCTGACCGCTGACCTAGAGCCCGCCCTTAAAAGATGCTTTATCTGGGCTGGAAAGATGGCTCAGTGGTTAAGAGCACTGACTGCTCTCCCAGAGGTCCTGAGTTCAATTCCCAGCAACCACATGGTGGCTCACAACCATCTGTAATGGGATCTGATGCCCTTTTTCTGGTGTGTCTGAAGACAGCTACAGTGTAGTCATATATACTTAAAAAAATAAATAAAGCTTTTAAAAAATATGCTTTATCTGTACCTGCTTCTCACTGGTACCTCTCTGCTCTGTTAATCTGCCTACAGAAAAATGCATAGAAAACAGTCTGTCTCACCTCTTAAGTAAACTTTAAAATTAGAGAGAAGGCCTACAAGATAAAGGCACTTGCCACCAAACCTGACAACCCAAGTCTGACCAGTATATAGGCACTGAGGTGTTCTCAGGGCCCTCTCACACAAAGTCAATGAGTAAATCAATGCAAAATGGAAGATGGGCCTGCCTGGGACGGTCTCTGTAACTTCCAGCTGGGGGCACTGTTTGCTGCTTCCTTCCTCCTCCTTACGTCTATTATGACCCCCTACACCGATGCTGGCGGAGAGGAAACAGGAAGCTGGAAGTGAAGAGCACTGGTTACTCTAGCAGAGGACCAGGGCTTGGCCCCAGAACTCATATGGCAGCTCACAACCTTCCAGCTGCAGAGGATCTGCCAGCTTGTGGCCACCAGGCACGCATGTGGTGCACAGCCGTACATGCAGGCAAGACACTGTGTAAAAGAAACTGATGAGCAGGTTGACTTACAAGACAGGTTTCTGCCGGGCAGAGCTGCCTGCCTGTCCGCTGGGAGTGTGCACCGGGGAGCTCAGAGGGCTGGGATCCGACACTGGCCCATGGCCCAGTGAGTCATGGGGGTCGTGCTCAAGGGTCAGCTGGAGCAGGCGGCTGGTCTCCTGGATCAGCAAGTCGATCTGGGGACAGGTGTGGACAGGTGAGTCTTCTGAGGTGGCAGCAGAGCTCAGGGGTGAAGCTTCTACTTCTATCATTGCACCCTGCCCAGCCTTGGATCTGTCTGTGATTCTGTGGTCCTACCTCGTCCAGCGGCACATTCCGGATGGGCGTGCCGTTGATTTCTAAGATCCGGTCTCCGACATGGATGGAATTCTTCACATCTGGGCTCATGCAGCCTGGGTCCACTCTGGGGATAAAGCCATGGTTAGACCAGTTCCCCTCCGACCTATGCCCTTGAGCCCCAAAGCCAAGACCATCAGATGTGGGGCCTAGAAGAATAATTGCGCCTTGGAAATCGCAGTATACTGTGGCTTTGGTTGTTACCTTTAACCAAATAAAAGATTTTACACGGGTGTTTTGCCTGCATGTATGTCTATGTACCACATGCATGCATGCCTGGTGGCCACAAGGGTGTCTGGAGCTAGAAGGTTGTGAACCACCATGTGGTTGCTGAGACCGAACCCTTGTTCTCTGCAAGAGTAGCAGTGCTCTTAACTGTTGAGCCATCTCTCCAGCTCCAGCTTTATTTTACTATTAGCATCTAGTGACTGCGTACGGTCAGGTTTCACTACGGCACCTTCATGCATTACATAATGCGCTGGACTCCTCGCCTCCACCCCCCCACTCCCTTCCCACTTGCACAGACCCCCTTATTCTGTGCAACTCTTCTTTCAGATCTTTTCCTTTTCTGGTGCGTGCGTGCGTGCGTGCGTGCGTGCGTGCATATGTCCCTGTCTGTGTCTCTCTGTGTATAAATCAGAGGAGAGTTGGTTCTTTCCTTCCACTATGTGGGACCTGAGAATGGAACTCAATTTGCCAGGCTTGGTGGCAAGCATCTTTATCTGACAAGCCATGTTGACAGCCCCTGGATTTTGAAAAAATGGGTTCTGGGGAAGTGATCTCAGCTCATTCTGCTTCTAGTACCGGGATGTTCTGTGCCTGAATAACTGACTTAATGACTGCAGATAGAACCCTCCGAACTGGGAGCTAAGATCAATCCTTCCACACTTAGGTTGTTTATGTCAGGTATCCTGTCACAGCAGCAGAGCGCTAACTAATACAACCAAGTCACTACAACAGAGCCCCATCAGGCAGGGCAGCCCACTTACTCTTGGACTCGGACGGTGTGTGAATGCTCCGTACCACATCCTGGTGGGCTATGAGAGGGGTCGATGGAGACAGACAGGCCTCGTTTGCCATGAGCAGAGGCTGGGATAGACACTAGGGTGACTGTATGGGGCAGGTGGGAGCCGGCTGAGTCAGGCAGGATCTGCTCGATGACTGGAGTTACCACAGTCTGGTAGTAGCACTGCCCACTGTGAAGGCCATTGGGATCCAAAGAGAAAGGGAAGAAAAGAACATCAGGGGAGAAGTCAGTAATGCATTGCTGCAGCCCATAGCAAACTGGTGGGACATAAGGCAGGACTGGGCATGCCCCGTTGTCTCAGCACCCCCAACGCTGGGTCTTAGTTATTCTGGTTAAAAAAATTTTTTTAAATTACATTTATTTTTGTGTGTGTTTGCTCAAGTATATGTGTGCCAATATATATGGGGGTTAAAAGACAATTTGCAGAAATTGGTTCTCTCCTTCCACCATGGTCCTGGGAATTAAACTAAGGTTGTTAAGTTTAGTGACTAACGCCTTTACCTGCAGAGGCATCTCATCAGACTGTTATGTCTTTTAGTTACATTTATTATTTTTGTTTGTGTATATATGGGCTTGGGGGAGGGGTACGCATGCCACAGAGTGAGTACAGAGGTCAGAGGAAAATTAGTGAGTCAATTCTCTCCTTCCATCATGTGGGTCCTGGGATGGAATTCAAGTTCGTTAGACTTGGCAGCAAGCACCTTTACACACTGAGCCATCTCGCTGGCTCCATTCTGGCTCTGTCTATCCAGTGATATTGTCAGATGGCCAAGATAAGGCGAGGCCCTTGCGGATCTGTCTCCTTTGGGAGGAAGTCATTAGAAACCCATTTGGGACAGGGTCTGTTGTCCTCGAATCCAGCTTTGCTGGGTGTTTCATAAGAGAGAATCTGTCTGATTTTTTGGTCTCTGGCTCTGGGGAGAAAGACTCTAAGTTCTTGGAACAGAGGGATCTTTGTTATTTATGAGCCCTTTGGAGGATGCTTGAGTCTATGCACGTGAGTCCCATCAGGGCTGGTCCCATAGTCACTGACTGTGACTGAAGGCTTGGGGCTTCCAGCCAGCCTGGATTCCCAGGAGCAGGCTAGAGACAAAGCATAATCACGTGGCCCAATGACAAATGAAACCTTAGTGAAATCCCTGGATGCCAGCCCTCAGTGTGGCATCCAGCTTAGTAAACCTATGATGGGCTGGGGGAGAGGTGGAAGGCGCCCTCGCTTGGTACAACTGTGACCTGCAGCACTGTTTGCAGTTCTGTGAGTTGGTTATTCAGCACCTCATCAAACTCGGGGTCACTGGATTGGAAGGCAGTTGCTTTAAGTGTGTGAGGGCCTGGGATGCCTGAGTGTGCAGCTGGTGTCTGAAGCAGGAACAGACCTGCTAGTGATGGTATCTGTAGCTGGTGGGGTCTGTGCCAGTTCTGTGGCTAGAGCCAGAGCTATGCTGCAGAGGCAAAAGGAAGAGAGCTGGTGTGGGGGCACTTTTGGTTTCTGTCATTTTCCTCTCTTTTTTTGTAGTACTCAGAAGTAAACCTAGAGTCTTACATATGACATGGAAGCCCTCTACTGCAGAGTCACACTCCTAGCCCTCACTGGGAGATTCTAGGCAGGTGCTCTACCACTGAGCCACGCCCC
>JADRCH010000159.1:501220-548828 GCA_019843965.1 Rhynchomys soricoides
AGGGGCTCTACCACTGAGCCACACCCCCAGCCCTCACTGGGGGATTCTAGGCAGGGGCTCTACCACTGAGCCACACCCCCAGCCCTCACTGGGGGATTCTAGGCAGGTGCTCTACCACTGAGCCACGCCCCCAGTCCCTCCCTGAGGGATTCTAGACAGGGGCTCTACCACTGAGCCACGCCCCCAGTCCCTCCCTGAGGGATTCTAGACAGGGGCTCTACCACTGAGCCACGCCCCCAGTCCCTCACTGGGGGATTCTAGGTAAGGGCTCTACCACTGAGCCACGCCCCCAGCCCTCACTGGGGGAGTCTAGGCAGGTGCTCTATCACTGAGCCACGCCCCCAGCCCCTCCCTGAGGGATTCTAGGCAGGAAGTCTACCACTGAGCTATGGTCTCAGACCTTTTTACTTGAGACTGTATCTTACTAAATTGCCTAGAACTTTTAATCCTCTTGCATTAGCCTCCTGAAAGGCTGGAGTGATAGCCACTGCAATTCTCGTCATTTCTACATGGAGGCAGGGAACAATGGCACTTGCCCTCCCCTGTTTTACCAGATGGAGTCTGGTACTGTGTCTGTACTGTTTTGGTCTGGAACTCACTATAGAGCACAGAACTCATTATAGAGTAGTATAGCTTTTATGGTTCCATAAAAGCCTGTGTATGGGCAGCCTTGGTGACGGGTGTAGACCCCTAGGCTTGAAGAGGCCCGCAGGACTCACCAGTATAGCTTGGAGTGCTCCACCAGTGTATAGGTGTCCCCATCGCCGATGAAGGTCCCACAGGCGAGGCAGATGAAGCACTCAGGGTGATACTTCAGCTCCCCGGCCACCTGTAGGGGTGGGGATACAACAAAGCCAAGTGGTGCCCACTGTCCCCAAAGCCATCATCATTCTCCTCTAACGGGGAAAGCAGGCCAACCCAGACAGAATCTTGCTGGACAGGTAGAGGACTGGCAGGTCTGGATAGATGAAGAGATGGGAGCAGGACGCACAGGGGATGATGGTGTGTGTGGGGGGAGAATGCACACTTGTCTCAGGAGGTGGGCAGGTAGGGGAAGGTGGCTCACCATGACCAGCCCTTTGGTGATGTGTTCGGAGCACCCGTGGCACGACTCGCCATAGCGGGCCCAGTAGTCCTTCTTGCAGAAGAGCTGCCCATCCTTCTCGTAGTACTGGTGTGAAAGGGAGGCACTACACTCGCAGCACCTGGGTAGAGAAGGGCGCGGCTGAGGATGCCCACCTACCGTCTCTCACAGCTTTTTTTTTTTTTTTTTTAATTTAAAAAACAATTTCTGTTCATCATATATGCCGATTTGTCTGCTTGTGCATCATGTGTGTATAGTCCCTGTAGAGGCCAGAGGACACCAGACACCTTGGAGCTGGAGTTATGGGCAGCTGATGATGTGGACGCACAGGTATATACTGAACTGCTCTGCAAAAGCAGCAAGGATTCTTGACCCTGGAGCCCTCTTTCCAGTTGCCATATATAGGTACTTATCTTTGGATTTTGCTTTTAAAAAACCAACATAAAACAGGGGCTGAAGGTGTACTTCTGTTGGTAGAGAGTTTGCCTAGCATACATAAAGCCCTGTCTCAAAAAACAAAACAAAACAAGCAAACAAACAAACCAAAACCAAGAGGCTGGAGAGATGGCTCAGAGGTTAAGAGCACTGGCTGCTCTTCCAGAGAAACTGAGTTCAATTCTCCAGCAACCAAATGGTGGCTCACAACCATCTGTAATGGGATCCGATGCCCTCTTCTGGCATGCAGGTGTAAATGCAGATAGAGCACTCATACATAAAATAATAAATCTTAAAAATAAAAACAATAGCATTAAAAAAACCCAAAAAACAAAAACAAAACTAAGAGAAAGGTAACCAGGAACAGAGGCAAAGGCAAGGTTACAACTTCAGCAGTTGGGAAGCTGAGATCTCAGAGTTGCAGTTAGCAGGGGCTTCACAGTAAGAACCTGTCTCAAATAAACACACACAAAAGAATTATATTGGGCTGGTGATACTAATCTGTCATCCCAGCACTCAGGATACAGCGGCAGGGTGATCAGGAGTTCAAGGTCATACCTGGCTAAATATTTTGTAGTAGTGAGTTCCAGGCCAGAACAAGACATGAAATACTCTCTCAAAAGTAAAGGGAGGAGAGGCTGGAGAGAGGGCTCAGTAGTTAGGAGCACTGGCTGTGCTCTTCCAGAGGACCCAAATTCAATTCCTAGCACCCAGATGGTGGTTCACAACCATCTGCAACACCAGTTCCAGGGGATCTGACATCCTCTTCTGGTCTTTGTGGGTACCAGGCATACACACATATGCAAGCAAAACACTCATATACATAAACACTGAGAAAGATAAAGGAAAGGAATGTGAGCTTGAGACCAGCCTGGGCTACATGAGAAATTTCAGAATAAGCTGGACTACATAGTAAGACCCTTCCTCTAACTTAATTAATTAACAAAATTTTTAAACAAATGTAAAAGATAAAAAGGCAGATAAGTAAAAATGACAATGAAAAACAGTTGTATCCTGCGAGCACAGGTAGCTTCTTTGAAGTCCAGAGCTTAGACTGCAAGACCAGGGATAGAACTGGACCCTACATCTGTTGCTTTTGTTTGTTTGTTGTTTTTTCTTTTTTCTTTTTCTTTTTCTTTTTTTTCCAAGACAGGGTTTCTCTGTGTAGCCCTGGCTGTCCTGAAACTCACTCTGTAGACCAGGCTGGCCTCAAACTCAGAAATCCACCTCACCTGCCTCTGCCTCTTGAGTGCTGGGATTAAAGTGCGCCATCACTGCCCGGGCTGTTTGGCTAGGCACAGTGGAGCACACCTTTGATTTCAACACTCAAAGAGGCAGCCACGGGTGGAACTCTGGTCTGCAGAGCCTGTTTCAGCCGGAATTACATGGTAGGACACTACTTGCCACAGTATTATTAGAGAGTGTGTGCAGGCGAGCCACAGTGTATATGTAGAGGCTATAGGGCGGCTCTGGGGATCAGTTCTCTCCTTGGACTCCTATGTAAGTTCTGGGAACTGAACTCAGTTCATCAGGCTTGTGCAGCAAGCCTCTTTACCTGCTGAGCTATCTCGCTGCTTTATCCCCTGCAACTTTTTACTTTCTTAGGTTTTGGAAACATGGTCTCTCTCTCTGGCTGTCCCTCTATGTAGAGCACACTTGCCTTGAACTCACAGAGGTCTGCCTGCTTCTCTCTTCTTAGTGCTGGGATTAACAGTATCACTGTGCCCAGCTCCTTCTATAGCTTTTTCTGTGCACAGCCCGTACATCCATCCATTTCAGTTCTGACAAGGTGGGCTAAAGGATCTGGCCTGCTAGCCTCAGAGGTGAAAGCAGCTTCTAATCTGGGCCCGTTTCCTCTCATGCAAAGAAGATGGCTCAGAAGGAAGGGGACTTGTTCTTGGTCACCAGCCAAATGGAGGGACATGGAGAACATGATGCAAACTGCAAGCCTCATGCTAATGGACCCACTGGCTTTCTCCTACACTATCCTAGGCAGCTCTGGGCTCTATCACCTTTTAGAGCAGGGAGACAGGAATGTCAGCACATTCTGCTTTAGCACTTGGGAGGCAGAGGCAGTGGCAGGTGGATGTATTCAAGACCAGCCTGCAGGCCAGTCGGGGCACCGCAGGAAAACACCAGTTCAAAACAAAAACTAAAATAATCAAACAAACAAAACAAAATCCCTCAGGGGAGATGAGCTGTATAGGCCCCAAGCTGCCCAAGTTCCCACCTATAAGCATAGGCCCCCCGCAGAGCTTGTCTTGTCTCATTAAGCTAGGTAGGGATTGGGCTCAGGTTGCAGACAGGATACTGCCAGTGAAGATGCAGGATGCTGTAGCTTCCCAAAACTCAGCAGCCCTCGGGCCTTCTTCCTAAGGACATCCAGGGATCAGCTACCGCCTACCATTAAACCCATATCCCTGTCTTCCCTCAGCCCAAGGTTGGCAAAGCCAGCGGTCCACGAGAGAACCAGGGAGGCTGGGGTTGGAGCTGAAGGGTGGATGGAGAGGAACAGTGTTTTTGCCTTTAAAATAGGTGCCTGACTTCTCTTGGTCCAAGCATCCTGGTGGATGGGGATCCTGTGCGGATCTGGAGAGCTGGCTCTAGGGTTCTTTGTGCCTAGATATGTCTATGGGCTTTGCCTGTGGGTCACATGGGGCCAGGAGGAGCTGGACTGTCCTGTCCAGGGTACCAATGCAGGAGCGAAAAGGTGGGTGAGACTGTTCATTCCCCTCCCCCAACACCAGGAGCTTGCTAGAATTGTAACTGAGAAGACGACCGGGAGGAGAGCTATACACCAGCTGGTGGGACACTGTCCCTTTAAGAAGATCTCAGTTTGTTTCCCATTGTCTGGGTGCTGGCCTGCAGGGAGGGGCTCAGGCCAGGGAGCACAAAATGTCAGAGTTCAGTTGTAAGTGGGTGGGGTGGTATACCCAGGAAAGGGGCTTGATGAGGTGTCCCTGGGGGAGTCAGAGAACAGCAGAGGAGGAGACAGTGAGTGCAGGGCAGGAGTCATGACGTCATACCTACTGTCCCAACTCTCCTGGCAACAGCCCCGGGCAGACTCCAGCAGGGGAGGGGCTTTGCACTGCTGGGAGGCTACAGCAGGGGGAGGAGTCTCTGAACGTGGGGCCCCAGTATACCCCTCTTAGGGTCTTTAAACCTAATAAAAGATGCCACAGAGAGGACCCCAAAGTGCACAAAGAGGCAGCGCAGGTCCTGTCTTTTCAGGAAGGCCCCGTCCTACACTATCAGTGACTTGCTTCCTGTCCACGCTTGGGTCACAGGAGTGTCACAGGGGTCTGCCCATCACTCCCCGGTGTCACGCTGCAGGAAGCAGGGCCTCTTCGTGCCTGTTCTCCCAATGGGTGTGGACTCAGGAGCAGCTACATCCCGCCCTGGGAGAGCAAGCTCTTAAATTCATCTTAGTAGGAAACTCCCTGGCACCTCCTCCACCCACTCATTCATCACTCCTGCCGAGGAGCAGCCACTGCAACAGAACAACCTGACCGTGACTTGCTCACAAGCTCGGCTCAGCACATCCCCTAGCAGGTCACTGCTTCCTTGAAGCCTCTCCCAGGCGGCACTGCCGCAGTGCAGCAGCACAGATGCTCTGTAAACACACCTCGAGGGGTCTGATCCCATCCGGCACCCTCAGTACTGCTTAGGCACCTTTGTGTCCCTGTATCTGTCTACCCCTCCCCCTTCACTCTCTATCGAGAGAGGGTCTCACAGAGCAAAGCCTGGCCTTCTTAAGCTCACTATGTAGCAGAAGATGACCTTGAATTCCAGACTCTACTTTTACCACAAATTCTGTCTTCTCGCTCAGTGCTGGGCATGGAACCCAAAGACTCGTGCAATGCTAGGCAAGCACTCAACTGACCTAGCTCCATCCCTAGACCAACCTTGAGTTTCCCATCCTCCTGCCTCTACCTCTCCAGTGCTGGGAAGACAGATGCATCCCTCTATGCTTGGCTCCTGTCTCTGGTTAGATCAGCTAAGGCTTCATTTGGGCTCAGGATGTGGGCTCACACAACGGTGTGGTGGCTGGCCCTGGGCTTCAAAAGACCTTTGCTGATGGAAGGCACACGGGAGCTTTAGACCTTGTCCATCCCCTTACTCCTCAGTCCATATCCAGTCAGGAGCCAGAAAAGGTAGGAGAAGGAAACTCCAGGCTTGGTTCTCCACAAAGCAACGGGCTGGGTATGTGGTTCAGTGGGTAGAGCCCTTGCCTCACAATCAGAAAGCCCTGGTTCCCATTCCGGGCAACAGTAGAGGTGGTGGTGGTGCTCGCCTGTAATCCCAGGACTTGGGAAGTGGAGGCAGGAGAATCAGGAGTTTGAGGTCACTCTGGGCTACCCAGCCAGTGTGAGGTCGGCCTTGAATACATGAGAACTTATCTCAAAAAGAGTCTTCTGTGTCAAGAGAGGCAGGTACATCAGGTACTAGATGGGGCCTAGAGCCACTAAGTAAAATTCCTGAGGAGACTGTCCCATGCAGAGCCAGGCTGGGGCAGGGGGGCAGGACAGGAAAGGACCCTGGGGAGGAGGGAATAGATGAGGGGCTCAGTGGCAAGGGACACAAGGCTAAGTGTCACAGTGACAGGTATAAGCTTCCTCCTTCCTCATTCTAGGACACCAGGGGGAAAGATTGAGTAGTGGGGGGAGGGGGCGCACATGGTCACTAGGAGAAGGTACGAGAAGGTCCAACAGCTCAGCAGCGGCCTGCTTTCCTCACAGCCGGCAGACCTCACTAGAGACTTTCAGTTCTGCCCCACAGCAATCCCCAGATGGGCCTGCTCTATAGTCCCCTCATCTCCAGCCCCAGCCTCTAAGCCTAGGACAGGTGGAGAAGGGTCTTTCCACTTACTTAGCCCCACGGAGGCAGCGGGTCCTTCTCAGAGCCAAAGCTGGCTGCATCCTCTGCAGTTATGTGCGGAGACTCTGGAGGCCTGTAGGAGCCCATGGGTGGCCTGGCCAAAGCTTCCCCATCCTACTGCGGGGGCTCCGGATTGGAGGCTGCAGGGGGTAGGGCCTGTGTGGCCACACCACATGGGGAGAGGCAGAAGTGTGGCCTCTTTCTCAGCCTGTGACAGGAAGCAGCCAAAGAGTCTTTGGCTTGGGCTTTGGTCACAGAAGAGAGGGTGAGATCTCTGCTCAGGCAGAAGTCAGCAAGGAGAAGTCTTTACTCTGACTGAAGATAGAGAGGTAGGCAGGGAAGGATTTAGGCTCTGACTACAGGTAGGAGTCGGAAGACACGGGATCTAGGTTAGGACTACAGGTGGGGAAGTGAGGAAGGAGGGGCTATGAGCCAAGGTAAGAGGCAGGGAGAGGAAGGATCTAGGCTCTGACCCTAGAAAGAGAGAGCCAGGCTTGCACACCAGGAAAGGAAGTGGGAAGGGAGGGAACCAGGCTCTGCCTCCGTGGAAAGGGAGCAAGGCCCGTATGAGGGCTCTGACTATGGACAGGAAGGGGGATGTAGGTGAGTACAATCAGGGAGGTGAAGGATCTAGGCTCTATCCCCACTACTCTACCCCAAGCCCTCTGGATCTGAAGAAAGTCCCCTGTATCCTGTGTGCTCCTTGGCCTCTTCCTGGACAAAAGCACTGAGTGCTTGGGCCTCTCTAGGGACAAGGACAATCCCCAGAGCAGCTGTCTCTTCCGGTGCTATCCCCAAGGGAACAGAGGCCACCTTCCCTTGGTCAGCTCAGCCTCCTCACACGGAGGTTCCTTGAAGGAGAGCTCTCTCCCAGCTGAGCCCTACAATCAGCCAAGGCACCATTCCTGGTCCAGGGCCACCCCGCCCAGTCTCTAGGGAGATTACCCAGGCTACAAGAGCTCTCGGAAGGCTCCTGGGAAAAGGACCCTGCAGGCATGGCATGTACAAGCTGGGCCCAGGAAACCCTCGACTGCTGGCCTGGCTCTAATCTTCTAGGAGGCAGAGCCACCAGGAAGTGTGGCAGTGGGGCACAGACAGAGTCCCCTGTGACAATGAAACCCCAGTGCTCTTATGCCTTTGTACTGTCAATAGAGAGCATCTGCACACAACATGTGTCCTGGCTCAGCAGGACACCTGTCCTAGCATCTATGGCCTTCCCTGCTCTGTCAGCCTGGGATTTCCTCCAGGCCAGGGGCACTCAGAGCCTAGATCAGAGGACTCAGAAAAGATGCACAGCCAGGGAACCTTCTGCGGGTTTCTCCACTTCCCCCCAGGCCAGTGCTTCTCAACCTTTTTAATACAGTTACTCATGTTGGGCTGACTCTCAACCATAAAATGATTATCATTGTTACATTGTAACTGTAATTTTGCTACTGTTGTGAATCATAAATATTTGGTATGCAGGAGATATGATATGCGATTTTCAAAAGGGTTGTGACCCACAGGTTGAGTATTACTGCCCTAGACAAACATAGATGCGGTTGAAAGGCTAGGTCACAGCACATTGATAGGGCTTTTGCTGGTATTCACAAGGCAATCCCCAGGATTCACTGCCTGCCTGCCTCCCTCTTTCCCTCCCTCCCAGCAGGGAAAGATACCCACCACCAGGCCTAACAACCTGAATTTGGTCCTTGGGTCCCACATAGTGGAAGGACAGAAAAATAAACTCCCAGTTGTCCTCTAATCTCCATACATCCATGATAAGTAAATGTAAACAAACAAATACATGTTCCCGTCAGTGCCAGGGAATGAACAGGCAAGGCAAGCAAGCTATTCCTGAATGATAACCTCAGATGCCCTACCCCCACCCTGCACATAAACATTAGTGCTTGGAGATTTAGCAGAATGCTTGACTAGCAAGCCCAAGGCTCTGGATTTGGACCCCAGCACTGTGAAGAACAAAACCACAAGGCTGCATGAGTCTTTCCAGCCCCATGTGTGTTGGTCCCGCAGTGCACTTTGCTGATTCCTGGGACCTATCCACCACACCCCGGCTCAGTGCCTGGTAAGTTCCTCCCTCGCTGCCTTCCACTCTGTCACCTCCTTGGGATGCTATCTCTGGTCTCTCCTCTGGCTTTCCTGCTAGGAGGCAGGAGCCTGTATCTGGGAGGGGCAGGACAGAGTGGTGAGCATGTACTGGTTACACAGTGCAGGCTTTGCAGTCAGGCTACACGGAGGCCTTGGACACGTAGACGACTTCTGTGCCTGCTTCCTCATAAGTCAAACTGCTTTAACACCAGCGCTGTGGCTCGCGGGTTGTCCCGAGGGGGCCTGCATAGGACAGGGGCTTGGGAAGAGCTGACTCAGGGACCCCAGGGTGTTCTACCTGGAAGAGCACACAGAAAGGCACGGAAGGCAGGGCGTGTGACAACTCATGATGTCACCTCCCCTACCTGGGGGCTGAGGAGCAGGCTGTCCAGTCTTGTCACACACATCCCTCCTGTCTAAGTAGCTTTAATGAGGACACAGGAACAAAGGTCTCAATGTCACCAAGAAGTCCAAGTCATTGGAAATAGAGCCTCAGGTACCCTGTGGAGTTAGGCTAACTGCCTGTCTGCCATGTGCCCAGGGCAGCTGTGATCTTTCTCTGAGCTGTTTTCCTGTTACTGGGCCAGGATATGGGAGGCAGGGATCTGGGGTCTGACTATAGGTGAGGAAGCAGGGAAGGAGTGATCTGGGCTCTGACTGTAGGTGAGGAAGCAGGGAAGGAGGGATCTGGGCTCTGACTGTAGCTAAGGAAGCAGGGAAAGGGGGGATCTGGGCTCTGACTGTAGCTGAGGAAGCGGGGAAGGGGGGATCTGGGCTCTGCCTCTGATGTGGGAGCAGCAGGTCTCACTGCCTGCAGGCCCTTCCCCATGGAGGCTCTTGTGTCCCTCCACCTCAGAGACAGCTGAACATGCTCTTCCCTATAGCCCCGAGCTGGGTCTCACCATTCTCTAGGTGGTATGGAGTGAGCTACCCAGAGCCAGAGGCCCTGCAATCCACCCCTTGCCTCCCTTTTGTAATACAACATAGGGGCTACCCTTGGGGTTCTCTCATGCCTGCCTTCCCTGCCAGTCACAGGGCCCCCTTAAGATAATTCCCTGATTCTCTTTGGTCCCGTTGCAAATCTAACTGCTACTCAAGTGACAGGCAGAACTAACCTCCCCCAACTCTACTGACATGGACCTTCTCTCCCCTGCACAGAGCTGCTGCTCATCAGCACCCTTCAAGGGGCCCATTCAACTCTGCAGAGATGCAGTAAGATCCCACAAACACTGACGACCTTCACTGAAGTCTGTGGCTCAATCTCTACTTCCCACATGAAATCAGGCAAATACTGTACGCTGGAGGATGGCTATGCTAGGCTGGATTAATACTCAAGAATGCTTGAGGACTGGAGAGAAGGCTCAATGGGTAAAATCTTGTCTTGCAAGCACAAGGACCTGAGTTCGGATCCCCAGAACCCATGTGAAGCTAGGAACAATGGCGCTCATCTGTAGCCCCCGTCCAGAGGGGTGGGCACAAGAGGACCCTAGGGGATCTTTGGTTGGCCAACTTAGCTGAGATGGCAAGCTCTAGGTTTAGGAGATAAAGACAACTGCCACCAAGCCTGACAACCCGAGTTCGATTCCAAATACTAACAATGGTAGGAAGAGAGAACTCCTTCCCACAAGGTAACCTCAGATAACAAACTATCCAGATGCACACCATGGTGTGCATGCACCCACACCCACACCCACACCCACACCCACACCCACACCCACACACAGAGCTGGGGATGGAGCTTGGTGGTATACTGTCTAGCTCGTGCTAAGGCTCTAGGATCTGATGGCAAGCACTGGAGAAAAAGGAAGGAAGGAAGGGATGATGTAAGGGGGAGGGGAAGCAGGATGGATGGGAGTTGAGAACGTATACGTGATGGTGGGTGATCTACTACAACAATACAACTTCAGATGTTTGAGATCACAAGTACTGGGGACTTTGCGTGACTTTGGATTACAGAATATTTGCTTATGTACAATGTGGGATCTTGGGAATGGGATCCAAGTCTAAATAAACAGCCAATTAATTTATGTTTTAGACAGGATTTACCCACAAAGCCAGAAGGATTTTTTTTTTTTTTTTTTACAATTTTGAAAACATTTTACATTACAGGTATTTTGCATGCATACATATCTGTGCACCAATGTGTGCTTAGTACCCACAGAGGCCAGAAGAGGGTGTCAGGTCCCCTGGAACTGGAGTTACAGATGGTAGTGAACCACCAAGCTGGTGCTGGGAATTGAACCTGGGGCCTCCAGAAGAGCAGTCAGTGCTCATAACCACTGAGCCATCTCTCCAGCTCCCTTGAAGGAAATTTTATGTAATGTTCTTTTTTAGAGAATTATTTTTCAGTGTATGTATGCGTGTGTGTTCACATGTGAGTATAGTTCATGCAGAGGCCAAAAGAGGGCACTGGATTCCCTAGTGCTGGAATTACAGATGGCTGTGAGCTACCCCAACACCGGCACAGGGGAATCACACTCTGGTCCTCTGCAAGGGCAACAAGCATTCTTAACTGCTGAGCCATTTCCAGCCCAACCTACAGGATTTGAAAGTGTACCTGTGTTTTGTCTATGACTTGTCATAATAGGTCCAGCCTGGAACTTTCTACTGGTGGCATCATGCTGATATTTACATTTTGGGGACATTTGTAAAATTCTGAGCCAGTGTCTTGTGCAGCCCAGGTTGGTCTTAAACTCTCTATGTAGCTCAAGATGACCTTGAACTCCTGAGTCTTCTGTTTCTACCTCAAGAGTTATGGAACTATAAGCATGCAATCACGCCTGTCTTGGACTGTGTTGAAAGGGAACACAGAGCTTTGTACATGCTAACCAAGTTCTACCAACCGACCTTCAGCTGCAGCTCTGATCTGGGGGCATTAGGGATTAAGGATGTGCAATTTGTGCTTTTTGAAGATCACCCCCCACCTCCTGGTGAGCATGTGCAGGTACATGCCATTGCTTGTATGTAGGTACTTGAAGACCCTAGGTTAAGCCCAGGCATAGCTCCTTAACACCAGTCACTTCATTATCAGAGTCAGGATCTACCAGTGAGACCTGGGTCTGGTTGACTACTAAGCTGGCTGGCCAGGGGCCCCCAAGGATTGGCGTGTCTCCACCTGTTGTATAAGAGTTTCCTCTGGGGCTGGAGAGATGACTCAGCGGTTAAGAGCACTGACTGCTCTTCCAGAGGTCCTGAGTTCAATTCCCAGCAACCACATGGTGGCTCACAACCATTTGTAATGGGATCTGATGCCCTCTTCTGGTGTGTCTGATGAGAACAATAGTGTACTCATATACATAAAATAAATCTTTAAAAAAAAAATAAAAAAAAAAAAAGAGTTTCCTCAAAGAGTTTTTTGTTGTTGTTGTTGTTGTTTTTGTTTGTTTTTTTAAATCCACCCTGCAGGGAGCTCCTGAAGCAGAAAGGCAAACAACTCAAAAACAGCCTCAGGAAGTCTCTGAAACTGGCCAGATTCAGTGGGCCCCTCTCTGCCAAGAGAAGCAATAAAAGCCAAGAATCCCTCTCAAAAGGGCAGCAGGGCTAAGCTGCAAAGACAACTCTCAGACCAGACCAGCTGCCTAGAAGAAGAAGAAGAAGACAGCCAGGCTGCCTGGAAGAGGTTAAGACCAATTAAATCACCACTCTCTAACCTGATGAGGCTGCCTGCAGGCTGGGCAGTGTGCTCCAGGTTCCCAGCTTTGTGAGCTGTCACCCATGCTGGGCTTTGGTGATGCAGCTGTCTTTAAGTCACTTCTGTAAGTAACTCCTCACCAATATTCTTGGAAGTAACCCTAACAAAACTCATTGGTTCAAAAATTTGGACTTTAGTGGTACTTGAATTTGGTCTGTAATGGATTCCCTATCTGTGGTGAGCAGATCCCAGGAGAGGTTTTATCACATGCCACCTTGTTCCTAGTGCTTGGATTATGGACACACAATGATACACTTGTAGGTTGCAGGGGTCAAACTCAGATCCTTGGGCAAGTATGTTACCAGTTGATTTCCCCAGCCCCAGGTAACCCTTCCATAGCACAGAGCCTCCATCCTCAGTCACAATCCTAAGTCAGGCTAATGAATCAGACCCCTGAATTACTATGACAGTCTCGTCCTGCCAAGTTGTGCCATCTGCCCACTGAGATGACAATCTTCAACAAACAGCATGCTCTCCAGCTGTCTGCTGCCTCTCTATTGTCTCCAGAAGGGCCTAATCCTGCCATTCAATGCCCACAACCAACTCACTCTGACCTTGGTCTCCTAACTGTGTTATCCATTGACTTACTGTGTCTCATCACCAACAGTCCCCACAGGGACTTGTCTCCCTGGACAAGAAGAAAGTCTGAGAGACTTTCTTCTGAACGTATGCTTTGAATCCCAAAATGTATATCTGTCTTTTTTTCTGGCCTCAGAGTGGGCACTGCATATTCTTATTCTTTCCTGGTCACGTGACCTCAGACAGAAGAATGACCCTCTCTGTGCCCCAATTTGTCCTTGGGAGATACAACTAATTGCCAACTATGTAAAGCATTCAGATCCCTACTAAGTGTTAGAAAAGGGTGCCTCAGTCTCGTTCTGTTGACAGGGCCTCATGCTGCTCAGGGTGGCCTTGAACTTGAGACATAGCACAAGGTTGCTTTGTGCACCTAGTGGGCCACCTATGGGTGCCAATTGCTTTACTAAGTCTTTGACCACAGCCTTGGTCTGTGTGTATCTAGAGGTTAGGGCTATTTTCATTGGTTGACACATCTTTACGGGCAGCTATGGCCTAGGGACAGTGGCTAGGATTCCCTTGAGATCTGATGTGTCTTTTCCCTCCCCTGCAGCAGGGGAGCTGAGGGAGGCTAAGGTGAGCATCGGCCTTCTTCTGCCCGTTCCCGCCCTACCATGGGTTCCTCATGGAGAACCCCACCATGGGCTGGGGAGATGGCTCAGCTTGTGAAGTGTCTGTCACACAAGCATGAGGCCTAGAGTCCACATTCCCCAGAACCCATTAAAAAAAGGCAGACACACCAGTGTGCACCTGTAACTCTAGTGCTGAGGTTGGAGGGGGCAGAGTGGAGACTGGAAGATCCCCGGATCTCACTACTTAGCCAAATCAGTGAACTCCAGATTCAGCGGGAGACCCTGACTCAAAAACGCCAGTGTAGGGCACTTGAGAAAGCCAGCTGCTGTCTGCCTCTGCCTCTCCGTATGTGCAGCAGACACATGCACACAAACATGCACATATACACAATTACACCTGAGCATGTATGGACTTTTATTATTCCATATAGTGTAACTATTGGCACAGTGCATCACACATTACCTCAAATATAAGTTTTCTAAGGAAGATTTCTGTTTGTTTGTTTGTTTGTTTGTGATGGAGTCTCATGTAGCCCAGGCTATCCCTGAACTCATTACTCAGCTGAGGATGACTTTAAGACTTCTAATCTTCCTGCTTCCATCTCCTGAGTGCTGGGCTGACAGGCATGTGTCACGTGTCTGGTGTATGTGGTACTTACCCAGGGTTTCGTGAATACTAGAGAAGCCCTCAGTGGGATTTAACATCTACTAGGCAAACTGAGGCATGGTGGCACATGCCTGTAGTCGTAGCTACTGGGGAGGCTGAGGCAGGTGAATTACTTGAGCTCAGGAGTTCCAGGCCAGGCTTGGATTACAAATATATAAGGAGTGTGGGGTGATAGGTGGGTGGGTCAAGGTGCTTGCTAGAGAAGCCTGGCAACCTGAGTTTGATTCCAGGAATCCGTATGACAAGCTAGATCTACTGGGAAGTGTCTATAATTCCCGGCACACCCGACAAGTCAGGAGGAGGAGACAAGAGAATCAGCTAAAAGCTCCCAGACCTGCTAGTCCAAATTAGCAGTACAACGGCAGAGAACAACCAGAACGCCTCGAGGTGGAGGGAACCGGCTCTTAACATTTGTCCTCTGACCTCAGCATGTGCTCATGAAATAAACACCTGCCAGCCTCAATACAATGACTTCAGCAACAACAGATATGTGTGTACGTGAGTGTGTGTGCACATGTGTGTGTACGTGAGTGTGTGCGCACATATGTGTACATGCGAGTGTGCGCACATATGTGTGTACGTGTGTGTGCACATATGCGTGTGCGTGCACATGTGTGTGCGTGTGCACATATGCACACCCTCCCTAGAACAAACAAGCTCCTTATTTTAAGAAAGGGAAACTGAGGCCACGGACCCATTGGAGATCACAGGCAAGGACAGCATCTGGAGAAACATCTGGGTCACAGGCAGGCTTTGCTGAGGGCAGCCACACTTCCGTCAGCCTGTCTTACCTGAAGCAGTCCACATGCCAGTCAGCACTCAGGGCCTGGAGGTACTGGCCATCATAGATCCTCTGGTCACAGCTTGCACACACAGGCAACTCGCTTCCTGCAAGGGCAGAAACCAAGTCAGGAGCCATACTTAAGAGTGAAGTTTGCTGGCAGTCTAGCCTGCCCTGCTCACACACTGAGCCTTTCTGTACAGGCTGAGAATTCACTCTGCCAAGCAAGAGGATAAAAGATATGCATCTTAGAGTCCTGCTTGGACAAAGTCACAGAGCCTATCCGGGCCCATCTGGAACTCGCAGAGGAGGACAGAGGGGTTCCCTTCAGCGACAGCAAGTATAAACAGGGAGAAAGACAAAATAAAACAGAATTTAGAAATAAAGTAGAGGGTGGCACTCTCATGACAGCTTCTGCCTGCCTGCCTGCCTGCCTGCCTGCAGTGTGGAAAGGGGCAATGGACTGGCAGAGCTGGGCTGGTTCATCCTAGGCTAGCAAGGTCACAAACTAAAACGTGATAGCCCTCGTTGAACCAGGGCTACAAAGCCAGGCTCTCTGACAATTCCTTAAGGCAGCCACTGTACATGCTTAGTCATCCCCAGGACCTTGCACCCCTAGAGCTGGTGGGCCCCGCAAAATTGCCTTGGCCAGCTCCTCTCTATTCTACAGACTCTGAAACCTCAGCCCCATAAATGAGACCTCTCTTTATGACACACAGCCAGGCTCCACAGCACAAGCTACTGCCTTCCCCTCTACAAGCACCTAAGCACGCAAAGTAGTGTGTTGTTAAGTATAATGTGGGCCTGTGCCCCAAACAGGGTTTCAGGGATGTGTGAGAGTGGGAGACAGAATGGCAAGGATCAGGACCTGCCTCTGACCACATGAACTTATTGTGGGGGCTTGGAAAAGGAAACCCAGGGGAGATCCCAGTCTCTGATTCAGGCTGAAGGAATCCCAGAGGCCTCTGAACCCCCACAGTAGTGCAGCTCTAAACCTGCAGCCTCTCAGTGAGGGAGAAAGAGCTGGAAAAGGCTAGGACTCCAGCCAAGACTGATTAAATACTAGGATTGGTGCAGGGGAAAGAGGAGGTCATGGTATGATGGTAGTTATGGTGGCTGTCTTAGCCAGGGTTCCTATTCCTGCACAGATATCATGACCAAGACGCAAGCTGGGGAGGAAAGGGTTTATTCAGCTTACACTTCCACACTGCTGTTCATCACCAAAGGAAGTCAGGACTGGAACTCAAGCAGGTCAGGAAGCAGGAGCTGATGCAGAGTCCATGGAGGGATGTTTCTTACTGGCTGGTTTCCCCTGGCTTACTCAGCTTGCTCTCTTATAGAACCCAAGACTACCAGCCCAGGGATGGCACTACCCACAAGGGGCCCTCCCCCCTTGATCACTAATTGAGAAAATGCCTTACAGAAGGATGTCATGGAAGCATTTTCTCAACTGATGCTCCTTTCTCTGTGATAACTCCAGCTTGTGTCAAGTTGACACAAAACCAGCCAGTATAGTGTACCACTGCAGTATTCGGTAACCGAATCCAGGAAGCATAGCTGTCTTGTACCGCCCCCGCCACTAGTTCCCCAATTCATCTAGTCCCAAAAATGCACAGATGGGGAAACTGAGTCCCTGAGTGTTAGTGACTGGTTCAAGGTCAGAAAGCCCCGAAAATGTGAGTCTGCGTCTTAGATTCAAGGTTGCTGCAGTTTAGTTCTCCTGGGTCAGGCTTAATCAAAGGGTGCTTTCCCCCCCCCCACCCCCCATCCCCGGCTGCCGGTAGAGATCGAGGACCAGAGGACAGAGAACTAAGGACTAAGAGGTAGGTGCTGGATGAACAGTAACCAGGGAGATGGGTGAAAGGGGATAGGATATGAGAAGAGAGGATTCCTCCATCCTTGAGAGAATTGTTCATCCCGGGGCCGAAGAAGGGAGAAAGGATGGGAGGGTGACAGGGAACGGCCTGCGGGCTTCCGAAGGGCAGGCGCATCCCTAGGAGGCAGGGGCGCGGCCTCGCCTTAGCGGGCGCCCCTCAAAAACTCCCGAATCCTCTCCCCCGACCCCCCAGCCTGGCGCACCTTCCTCTCCCATACGTTCTTCCCTCCAGGTGCAACAAAGTAGCGTCAACCTCATGCACTCGGCGGGGGGCGGGGACCGCCGGCAACCGGCGGGGCACGGGAGAGCTGAGGCCGGGCCCGCGAGCTCGCCCGCCGCCGGCCCGAGAAGGCGGGAGGCGGGGAGCGCGGGGCCGGAGCCGAGCGCTCCGCTCCGGGTTCGGCGATGCTGCCCGGCTGCACTCCCACACCAGGCTTGGGGACACCGGCTCCGCGTTGCCGCTGCCTTAAAAGCGCGAAGGGGCGGGCCGGGGCGGGCCTGCGAGCTGCGGCAGGCAGGGGCGGGGCACGCGCGCGACGCGGCCGGCTGGAACTGCCCCTGCGCGGCTCCGCCCCCACGGCGGTAGCCCCGCCCCCAGGGGCGGACCGGCCCTCTGCAGGGTGACAAGAGGCCTGCGGGCTCTGCCTGTTGGAACTGTCATTGGGCGGCTCCGCCCCTCACGGCGATAACCACGCCCATCAAGCGACAATCCCGCCCCGGAGCGGTAACCACGATTTCTCAGCTGCAGCCACGCCCTCTCCAGGCCAGTTTAGGGGACTGTCAGCTGCGGCATTGGCAGAATTGTCCCTTCTTGGAACAGTGCCTCATCGAACGAAGCCACGCCCCTTAATAACAGCCATGCCCTCGGGGGATTCAGCGGAGCCTGCGAACAGCGGAAAGGGTGGGCCTTGCGTGGCAATGAAGGCTGAAGCTGCCTCTGCATGGCTCCTCCTCTTCGGCGGAAGCCAAGTGGGTCTACGAAGGCAGTTTCGCCCGCCGTGGCACAGCTGGAGCCGCAGAGTCTGCTAGACCACGCCCAGAGCAAAACCCGCCTCTAACTCCGCCCCTTCCTCCCCCCTCCTTCTCTACCTTTCATTCATCATCAGTTCTACTTGGGCGCCCTGCGGCCGGGGTTTGAGCTCGAATGGAGCTGCCCAGCGGGCATCTCTGGAGAAGACACCTCTATCTATACAATCCTCCTAGAGTCTCTCTAGTCCAAGCCACTATAAGTTAATTACCATGGACGGGTGGGGCCATGCAGACCCTGAGGACGCTGGTGGTCGGGGTGGGGGTGGGGGGAGCGGTGGGGAGTCAGTTGGGTCGGAGGCTGGATAAAAAAACATAGAAATGTATTATATAGCTTAGTCGTTAAGAGTGCTTGCCTAGCATGCTCGAAGCCCTGGCTTCCATCTTCAGCACCACATAAAAACAGCATAGGTTGCACATCATCAGTCCCAGCCCTCATCCCAGCACTCTGGATGTGAAGATGGAAGGATCAGAAGCTCAAAAGCAAAAATTAAAACACAAAACAGGGTAACGGTGGACTTGAGGACAAAAGATTCTAAGTGAAACCTTTCATCAGTTGAGAATCAAGAATTCCAACACAATTAAGACCGTTTGCTTAAGGGCTTTCCGGATCGTAAACGTGCAATTTTAGAGGCGTATCTTCAGAATTCCCCTTTACAATAAAAGAACATGTTCTAAATCCCTTGTACAGCCCTAATACCACTTGATCTTACTTGGTCAGATTAAAATTGCATCCAAGGCACCTCCGGATCCAGCCTATAATTTCACTTATTAAAAGAGAAATATGGCAGGGCTTGGTGGCTCAGGCCTTTTTGATCTCAGTACTTGAGAGGCAGAGGCAGGTAAATCTCTATGAGCTGGAGGCCAGCCTAGTTTACATAGGGCGTCCCAGGATAGCCCAGGGCTATGCAGAGACCTATCTCTAAACAAAACAACAAACAAGAAGCAGCGTGGTTGATGGGGTATTCCCAAAATGTCAGAGATAGAGGATCAAAGTTTTGAGGGCAATATCAGCTACATAGCAAATCTGAGGTCAACCTGGGCTATATGAAACTATGTCTTAGGAAATAGAAATGTAAGAGAGAAAGTGAAGACATTTTCTTAGCAGCCGTTTGATATGTCATGAGAGCCATCCGGCTACTACATATGTGTATTGCCACCACCCCTCAAGGAAGCCCTTGTATGTCCTACTTCACCTGAGCCTCTCTCTTTCTCTCAACCCTATCTCAGTTGGCGTTATTATTGCTTAAATGAGACATCATGACCAAAAACAAATTAGGAAGAAAGGGTTTATTCCGCTTACACATCCATATCACTGTTCATTATTGGAGGAAGTCAAGCAGGTAGGAGCCTAGAGATGGGAGCTGATGCAGAGGCCATGGAGGAACGATGCTTGCTTGCATACTGAGTCTGCTTTCTTATAGAACCCAGGATTACTAGCCCAAGGACAGACAGTACCATCTACAATGGACTGGGCCCTCCCCCATCAATCACTAATTAAGAAAATGCCCTACAGGATTGCCTACAGGCCAACCTTATGGAGACATTTTCTCAGTTGGGGTTCCCTCCTCTCAGATGACTCTAGCCAGTAACAAACTGAATAAAACTAGCCAGTATAACCCTCATGGTTAAAGTGGACAACACCTGTCCTTTAATTAACTGTGATTCTTCCTTGAGGAGCACACAACAACGTTCTTTGGTGTGTTTTCTTCTTTCCCTGCACATCTTTCCACTTTTTAAAAAATTTTTATTTTAAATTTTAAATCTTAACTTATTTGTTGTGGGACTGGAGAGATGGCTGAGCAGTTAAGAGCACTGACTAGCCGGGCAGTGGTTGCTCACGCCTTTAATCCCAGCTCTCGGGAGGCAGAGGCAGGCAGATTTCTGAGTTCGAGGCTAGCCTGTCTACAGAGTGAGTTCCAGGACAGCCAGGGCTACACAGAGAAACCCTGTCTTGGGAAAAAAAAAAAAAGCACTGACTGCTCTTCCAGAGGGCCTGAGTTCAATTCCCAGCAACCACATGGTGAATCACAACCTGATGCCCTCTTCTGGTGTGTCTGAAGACAGACAGATCACTTATATACATAAAAATAAATAAATATGTAATTTAAAAAGCTATTTGTTGCACTTTTATTTAGTGTGTGTGTGTGTGTGTCACAGTGATGGAGATCAGAGGACAACTTGCAGGAGTTGATTCTGTCCTTCCTCTACATGGGTCTTGGGTCTTGAACTCAGGTTTTTAGGCTTGGCATTAAGTGGACACCTTTGCCTCCTGAGCCGTTTCTCACCAAGCCCTATTTCTTTTCCTTTCTTCTGGTGTGGGGGGGGGGGCGGTGCGCGTGCACGAACACACACATATGGCAGCGTATGCGTCTGAAGGTCAGAGGACAACTCCTACTACAGATCTTGGGGATCGAACTCAGGGTGTCAGTCTTGGAGGCAAGCTTCTTTACCCACTTTGTCAACTCATTAGCCCTCTATTTTGATTTTGTTAAACTCCAACAGTGCATCATACTGCCCTAAACTGAAACTTCTTATGCACCAAAACCACAGTCCTGGGTTTGTCTGACTGGAGATCTCTGAAAAGAAATCTCTGTCTGCCGCCGGGGAGTATAGAGCTGTGTTTCTGCTTCACCACTGCTTGGGCAACCCCCTCCTGATGTCCACAGCGAGCACAGGCTTGGAAGGGAGAAAGGCCTGGCACCCATCTAACACTGCCCCTCCCAAGCCATGCAGGGTGCTAATATGCAGGAGCTGGGGGAGGGGCAGCCTCCCCTAAGTTGTCACATTGTGCTCAGAGCCAGCCCCGCGCTAGCCACAGTCCAGGGGGAAGCAGCTGGAGAGGGTTTTGGCTGAATCAAGTGACCAAAGGTATTAGGCTATTTGATCCAGTACTGGAAAATCAGAGCATCCTGCATAGGTATGGAAAGTTTAGATTGCTACACAGAGGCAGGGGCAACCCTAGTGTCTAGTGGCATGTCCTAAGGAGGCATGAGGGTCTAAGAGGCTCTACAGCAACCGTGGACAGGGGCTGACACAGAGATGGCTCTGTCAGTAAAGTATTTGCTGGGTTAGCACAAGGACCAGAATTGGATCCCTAGAACTCACATGAAAAAAAAAAAAAAGCTAAAAAGTAGGAGATTTTTTTTACCTGGGTTTTGGCTAGCCAGTTTAGCTGAATTGGTGGACTCCTGGTTCAGTGAGAAGCTCTGCCTCAAAAACAAAGTGGAGAGTAATTGAGAAAGACGCCTGATATCAACCTCTTACTTCTCCGTGTGTGCAAGTGTGTGCATACATGTGCACACACACTCATGCACTCACACATACACACATAAACACACACACTCATATACATGGACATACATAAACATGTATACACATACACGCATAGACACACACACATACACGCATAGACACACACACACATTCACACACACTCCCACATACATAGATACTCACACACTACATGCACACACATGCACACATGCTTACATACACACTCACACATATATAGAAAAAACCATACACACTCATACACACACAGACATACACAATACACTCATACACACCCTCACACATACACACGTTCACAAATACAAACACACATATACACATGCGCGCACACACACACACACACACACACACACACACACGGGCTTGCTGTTGGGACTGGAGTCCGGTTTTGGGCACCCAATTTGGGTGACTCCCAACATACTGTGACTCCAGCCTCAGGGGATCTGACATCCTCTTCTGGTCTCCGTGGGCACCTTCATGCACATACCCATATGTACAGACCCCAGAAATACACAGAACAACAACAACAACAACAACAACAACAAAATCATGTCTGTCTTAGGGTTTTATTGCTGTGAAAAGACACTATGACCACAGCAACTCTTAGACAAGAAAGCATTTATTAGGGCTGGCTTACTCTCAGAGGTTCAGTCCATTGTCATCACGGTAGAAAGCATGGTGGTGTGCAGGGAGACGTGGTGTTGGAGAGGCAGCTGAGAGGTCTACAGCAAGCTGGCAAGCAGTAGGAAGCCACTGAGCCTCTAGGCCTGGCTTCAGTTTCTGAGAAGCCCAACCACTAGTGACTTCCTTCAACAGGGTCACACCTTCTCCAACAAGGCCACACCTCCTAAGAGTGCCAGTCCCTACTGGCACATATGGGGGCCATTTTCATTCAAACTACCACAACGCCCTAGCAGTAAACAAAAGGTGCACTTTTTGTTTGGTAGCAACTGTGTAATTAAAAATATTATTTTATTATTAGATATTTATTGATTAGTATATATATGTAGGCACAGTACATTTCAGTAGGTAGCTGTGCTTGTGGAGGTCAGAGGACAACTTTATGGTCAGATCTTGCCTTCCATCTTTACATGGGTTCTGGGGATTGAACTCAGGTTGCTGGACCCATAATCAATCATTGAAGCTGAGTCAAGCTTTTAATTCCTCACTGGGGAGTCTAGGCAAGCACTCTATGACTGTGTGACAGACTTAGCTCTTTGTATCTTAAGACAGGGCTTTATCTGTGTAGCTCAAGTTGGCTTTGAAGTTACAATCCTCCTGGTTTTGGTTTTTTTTTAACTTTATGTTCATTGATGTTTTGCCTGCATGTAAATCTGTGTGAGGGTGCAGGATCCCCTGGAACTGGTGTTATAGACAGTTGTAAGCTGCCATATGGGTGCTGGGAATTGAACCTGGGGCCTACTGGAAGAGCAGTCAGTGCTCTTAAGCACTGAGCTCTCTCCAGTTTCCATGATCCTCCTTCTGGGATCACAGATCACTCACTTAAGCCCTCTCACCTCTGACCATAAAGTTGATTTTATTGAGATAGGCAGGGTCTCATGTAGCCTAGGCTGGCCTCAAACTTGTTACAGAACTGAGGATAATATTGACCTTCTGATTGCTCTTCCTCCTCTTTCTGAGTGCCACAATTACAGGTATGGGCCACTTGTGTCTGGCCACTGTAAATCTTTTCTGGTATCTTTGTCTGATTTGGTTATTAGGGCAACACTAACTTTTTCAAATGGGTTTGGAGACATTCTATTTTCTTTAATTTTTTTTTTTTTTTTCTTTTTGGAAGAGGCTCAAGAGGATGGGTGTTAAGGCTTTAAAAGTTTGGCAGAATTCTCCTCCAAAGCCATCTGCTTCTGGTCTTCTCTTTGTTGGAATTTTTAAGGCTGATTCAAATCCTTACTCATCTTTGGTCTGTTCAGATTGTCAGTGATTCTTAGTAGGCTGGGTGTTTGTAGAACTGTATGTATGTTATCTAGTTTCCCCCCATTTGTTGGCCTACAGCTTTCCTGCTCCCTTACAACAATGCTCTTCATTTCCCTCTGCTGACCGTGATGGGGGTGTAATGTGGGGCCTTGGGGATGCTAAGTGTGTTTGGGTAGTTCTTAATCTCACGGGCGGAATGCCTTCTGGGAGCAACATACGTCTGGGACAATTTCCTTTGGCTCGTGGTTTGTGGGGATACAGTTCACCATGACGGGGAAGGCATGGTGGCTGGTGCGGCTTAATTCATGGTGACCACATGATGGCAACGGACAGAAAGCAAATATGAGGCTAGAAGCAGGCCCAGGGTATCGCCCCCAGGGCCATCCTCTAGTGGCCCACTTGCTAGGTCCAAGCTCTCAAAGGTTCTATAACCACCAAAGCAATAGGTGGGACCAGGTAGTCAAACATGTTAGCCTGTGCATGGCAGTTCACATTCAGCCCATGACAATAAGCAAATGCTCTACCACGGAGCTACATCTCCAGTCCCTCACAGAGAGATTCTAGTCTGGTGTTGTACTGCTAAACCCAGTTTCTAACTCCTCACTGGGGAGTCTAGGCAAGCACTGAGTGATAGACATAGCTCTTTGTATCTTGAGATAGGACCTTAACAATGTAGCTCAAATTGGCCTTGAAGTTATGATACACACACACACACACACACACACACCACTTTTTATTTGATATGCACTGATGTTTTGCTTTCATGTAAATTTAAGTGAGGGTGTAGGATCTCCTGGAACTGGAGTTATAGACAGTTGCAAGCTGCTGTGTGGATGCCAGGAATTGAACCTGGGGCCTTTGGAAGAACAGTCATGCTTTAACCACTGAGCTATCTCTCCAGTGCCCTCCCCCTCCCACCATGATCTTCCTGTTTTATCCTTCTGAGTTCTGGGATCACAGACAAGCACTACTACCCTTGGCTTCTATTTTGAAAGTATTCTTTTGGCCTGTGGGTGGAATGCAAGTTGAAGAAGAGCCTGGGCGGAAGCAATGAGTTATTTCAGCAACTTAGGCAAGATAATGCTGGTAGATCAAGGCACAGCCCAATCGATAGGCGTTGAAAACTGTGTGCACCCTGGATATGCTCTCAGTCCTGTGCTGCAAAACTTCCTGGTGACCTAGCTGTGGAGAATGAGAGAACTGAGTCAGAGATGGCCTCAGGGTTGCAAGTCAGAACTTCTGGAAGAGAAGGGCTATCAGTACCCAAAATGGGAAAGGTGGTGAGTGGGGAAGACTTGGCAGGGACAGGGAAATCCATGCTGACATGTTACTTAAGTGTAATATAAATTTTCCTCTGGAAATGTGAGCAAGTATCTCTTCAACCAAGGCAGGGCACTGGTGACAGCCCATAGAAATGAACTGTCCCAGGTCCAGTTGGTGAAGCCATGTGTTTATCCGGGTTGCTTATGGAGGCATGGACAAGGGGTCACTTATAGGAGCAGAGTGACTTTGGCAGCTTCACCACTGAAAGCCTGTAGGAGACATGGAGGTCCTTGTGCTCCCAGACAAGCACTGGGGAACCGGGGAGGTTAAATGCACCAGGTTGTTCCTTCAAAGGAAGGGATGCATAATCTGTTACTCACCCACAAGGCTAGTTAACAGCCTGGTGACCTTTGCCCTTTCTGTGTGGTGGAGACCACACTGGATCCTTGTGGTTCTCCTACACTTGTGGAGCACTGGCCAGTACAGTCCATGAGGACAGCGGGAGCAGAGATGGTGAGCTGAGGGTATGGGTACCCTATGGGTACCTAAGGTGAATGACCACACCAGGACCGCTTGTCAGGGGGCAGATCAACTTAGGGTGATTGAAGGCTCATAAAGTTATGGGGGACTGAGGCAGGGACATCCGGGATGGGCAAAGGCCATTAGCTGGAGGCTTATAGTACCTGGCGTACCTCAGCATGGGGAAGCATTCCAGGAATCTCAGGTGCTAGCTTAACACGGTTTGTCAAGAGAAAGGAAATTGATCCTATAAACTAATTGAGGCTACTTGACATTCCTCAGGTAGAGGCAAGTATAAGGGCTTAGCATACCCCAGACAAGGTCAGAGGAGAAATTCTGCTAATAAAGGAGGCCTCACATTACACCCAAGCCTCCGAAGGTTATCAGGCCAATGGTAGACTGTGACCTTAACTAGCAGAATTTTCCCAAGATCCTCCCCCAGACCCTAACACAAGCTGGTTTTTCTCAATCATTCTTTAGAACCTATATTTTTGGGAGGTGTCACATGGACTTTATGGAGTTTTGATCTTTATTTAGCTTATTTTGTGCTTTATCGTACGCATGAGATTCAGTTAATTATCACTAGGAAAGTTTTCCACCAAACTGTATTCTACCTAAATATGCTTAAAGTAAACCACTTGGGTCAGACTCCCGAAGTTTGAATGAAGACTGGCTCCACAGTCACGGTGAACCAGGCTGCCTTCATGCTTTGGTTTCAGAGACCTCTCCCCAAAGCCCACCCCGACAAGGGTGGTGACACACAGAAGCTGGATTCCAGCGACTCCCTGCACACCTTTCACGTAGCTCTACCAGAGTCTCCTCCCTCCCAGCCGCTGTTTCCAGCGGAAGGACGGACCTCACGTGTCTTGTATATTCATAAGCTTTCTAAGATGCCTAAGTTTTATTAGTTTCTGAGTTTTATGCATGCTTCTTCTTGCTCTTGGAGGGACGACTTCAGGTCGGAGGACATGGCTGCTACACAACATCCCCAACCTTCCTCCAGCTCTTACCTTCTTTCCTCTTCATCTTTTGCAGCATTCCCTGGGGCTTCAGGGGAGTAATGTCTTATCACTTTCTTCCTTTTATGGATGAGCTATCACACTAAAGCATTAGTCAGCTATTCTTAGCAGGTTGGTTGTTTTGAGTCTCCATAGTAACTACTCTTCATTGTAAAAAAACCAGAAGTTTACCTCTATGGCCAAGGGTAACAGTAGCAATAATCTATGGATACGAACACAGATGTTTAGGTAATTTGAGAGGAATTTCATATATATTTAACTAATAGTTTTTAAGTTGACTTAAAGAGTATCAATCATAAATTGCTTCCTGCAGAGTGCACTTTATAGTCAAATTAAGCAGTTGGTCATATCCATAACAGTTATGCCATTGCTACACCAGTAGTCATCTCTTGCCTGGTCCCTTCGTGGTCGAGCTCTATAACCCAGGGGGACTGTCAGTAACAGGCAGGAACCCAGATGAAAGTCAACCAGCAGGGAGATTCCAGCTCCGTCCCAGGCTGACTTCTTTATGACCTTGCGGTCCAAGTATGTAATGTCTCCAGCAATTGGTTCTTACCAAGTTGTTTTGGCATGTAACCAACAGCAGTAGGAGTAATCTTTATGGTTCGTGGGGCCTCTAGGGGACTCACTGGCCATAGCTTGAAGGGAAGTAACCCCTCGCTAGTTACTAATACTAGTTAGTATTAGTTACTTTTCTGATGGTAGTGACCAAAGTCCTTACATGAGGCAACTTAAGGAAGAAGGGTGTACGTGGATCACAGTAGGAGGGGTGCATGTGTGAGTCAGGAACGGGATCGCAGAGGAATGTATGGCTGAAACTTCTCATACTTTGGTGGACCAGGAAACAGGAAGTGGGGCCAGGCTATATGACCTGCCCCCAGTGACCCAATTCTGCCAGCAATATACCCCCTTTAAAAAGTTTTACAGTCCTCTGAACGATAGCACCTGCTCCAGACCAAGTGTTCAAACGTGTGAGCTATGGAGACACTTCACACTGGAATCGAACACTCTGGCATCCCTTTCCTTCTCTTAAACCCTTTACTGCGTTCATGTAGTCATTTAGTGTGAAGGGGCACATGACATGACGTAGCATGTGTACGAAGGTCAGAGGACAACATGTGGGAGTCAATTCTCTCCTTCCACAATGCAGGTCACCAGGTCACCAGGCTTGGTGGTAAGTGCCTTTACCCTTTGAGCCATTATGCCAGAGCAAGTTGGCTTGTGGGACTGGCATCATTGGCAATCCTTGAGCTTGACCGAGAGACCTTGCTTCAATGAGTAAGGTTGAAGAGTAATCAAGGATAATTAATTCTGGACCCCCCCCCCCCACGACAAAATTAAATTACTTTTAAGAAATCTTTCCTAATTCAAGCAGTTCAGATGTTCAGATGCAGGGTGTTCTAATTTCATTTCCGTGACAAAAAGCAACTTGGGGGAATAAAAGGATTATTTTAGCTCACAGGTTGTAGTCCCTTATGTAGGGAAATCAAGGCAGCAGTGACTTAGAGCAGCTGGTCACACCATATCCACAGTTCAGAGCAGAGAGAAATGAATGGATAGCTGCTTGTTAGTGCTCAGCTTGCTCTCTTTATGTTTATAGTCCAGATCCCCCTGCCTAGAGAATGGTGCTGCCCACAGTGGGCTAGTTCTTTCCATGTCAATTCAGTCTAGACAATCTTCCACACACAGGTCTATAGACCACCTGATCTAGATTAATTCCTTGTTAAGGCTCCTTGTCCTGGGGATTCTATACTTTGTCAAGATGATAGTTAAAACTATAATACAGAGTACTTCTTACCATAGTTTCCTGTATTGGCCATCATCAACACCTCCGTCTGCCAGCGGACTCAGGATTTTCCCTTCTCGTGTGTTAAAAGTCGGCCCTGACAGGTATTTCTATCATTTCTAACTTGCTTTCTCTTACTGCTCACCGATTCCTCCGATGGGTTCCAAGTTTTAGATTCTGATAAAAGCTCTTCAGCACAGACTGAACTGATTCTCCTTCCTTTGAATCCCCTCAGCTGTAAGAAATGGCAAGACAACACCTCCATCTCACGCTCCCCCTTTCCTCACATTTCTTGCCAAATCTGAGGCTAATGCAGAGGATGACACCCACCTGCGTCCCTCCTGTTGCACCCTTATATGGGTGCACTCTTTCTGAAAAGACAGCTGAGACCTAGTCTCGTGTCTCATCTCCCACAGCAATGTCCACACTATGGATGCCTAGCATCCCATCCCATATGTGTCGCTGCTCAAAACTGCAATGTACTCTCCAGCTCCTGGGTCTGAGGGCATGCCTGCATTAATCTGGGTTACCATCTGGAGAGTGGCCTCACACAGCAGTGTTTTCAAGTTTTAGTTCCTTTTTTTTTTTTTTTCCTTTTTCTTTTTTTTTTTTTTGGTTTTTCGAGACAGGGTTTCTCTGTATAGCCCTGGCTGTCCTGGAACTCACAATGTAGACCAGGCTGGCCTTGAATTCAGAAATCCACCTGCCTCTGCCTCCCAAGTGCTGGGATTAAAGGCGTGCGCCACCACTGCCTGACCTGTTTTCAAGTTTTATATAGAAAGCCAAAGTAAAGAAATAAATACCAAGTAGCAGATAGATAGATAGATAGATAGATAGATAGATAGCAAGACAATTGGACTGAACTATCCAGAAGGATTGACCAGGGAAGCCATGGGGAGGTAGCCAGCTGGAGTTCCCAATAAAGTTCTGGGCAGAGCAAGAGTGTCCCCTCGGGCGACAGTTCCAAGGAAAAGAACAAACAGCAACAGCTAAAGATAAAAGTCCTCAATCTCAGAGTCACAACATCCTACAGGAACCGTTGGGTAAAGTTGAAGCAGTGAACAGGAAGAAATCCCCACTGGCCTTTCTTCTCACGAATGCTGAGTTTCTCATGACTGAACCTCCAGCTTCTCTCTCCCACTGAAGGCACTTTTAAACCATGGATTGGACACTAGGGACCTCTGTTGGTTATGGGTTCCAGCTGTTCCAGAGCACACAGTGTTTCCACTTATGAGTTGTATCCTGTTCTCTCCTCTTTCTGTCACAGGACTGCTTTCAGGACCAGTTTATCGTTGAACTCAAAACAACACACGGCAATTTACTGACATGATGTACATTACAACACGGCAGACCCAGTCATCAAGGAGACACCTCATCTCATTTGTAGAGGAAGATGTCCTCCTGCTGGAGCCCTTTCACTTTCAGACAACTCAGCCTTCATTGCAGTCTTATTGCCCATTTCAGGGTGCAGGCAAGGATGTGTACCCCGACACAGGGAAAGCTAGTCATACTGTGGGTGCCCCCATACATGGATGCTCTACTTGCTGCTGGTTCTACCTCAGTTGCCTGTCTTATCACCCACCCATCTCAGGAACCATACAGCCAACTCGTCTTTGGGCCTGTGGGCCAGTCTCTACTGGGGCGCTAATTGTGTTGTGTGCTTTCTTCCTGATAGCTCTGCACAAATACACTTTTACTCTGGAGGCAGGGCTCATATGATAGACCAAATTAAACCATCCCACCCAATTGTGGCTTGAACTAGTGAAATCACAGGGTCACTTCTAAGACCATGGGTGATGCAGGCAGCTGTACACCTGATTTGTCAAACCCTGCCCAGGTGACAACTCATGAAAGCTATGTGACTGGAATTCCTAGACAACTTTCGGGCGGCTCCATCACAACAACAGCCGTCACCTTCGTTAGATCAGCTATTTCTTCTGTGGACATCCATCTCCACCCATCAGTGATGGGTCTTTTCCCAAGATCCCAGCGGCCCCTCCCAGCCATTTGTATGCAGTTCTGCTCTAATTGCCTGGGGCTTTGAGTACTCTAGAAGGGCTAGGGTGTACAGGCTGGGGGAAGTTGATGGAGAGGGCTCTGTCCGTGTGGTGAAGTACAAGCCATTATTCGTTTTAGGTGAAGAGTTGCCAGCATGGCTGGTAATCCCTCGCTCAAGCTCAGTGAGTAAAGCCCCCCAAACCCCTTGGTTCCCCGTGATTACTTTTGGTGAAATTGTACTTTGGCTTGTCATTGGGATTTTGTGAAGAGGAAGCTGACATTTAAATCTCCTGGGGGAAGGGAAGGAATTTTCCCAACATTCTCTTCTCCTCCTAGGAGGGAATGTTTCAAATTAGAGAAAATAGCTACAGAGTGGGTCATGTCTGAGACATCAGATGGAGACATTAGAACTGCCCTTGAGATCAGAAATGGTCACACATGCTTATAACCCCTGGAGTTGAGACAATAGGACTGTGGACTTGAGATCAGCCTGCTTTATGGAGGGAGACCTTGTCTCAAATAAATGAAGAACTGACCTTGGCTACGCAAGTCCCAGGCTCATGCTAAATATATCAACTAAGCAAGTGATCATCAGGATACATGATATTCAGTTCCTCACCACACCTACTTATTTATGTAACAGGAGTTTGGTGACACACGCGTGTGGAGGTCAGAGAACAACTTGTGAGAGTCAGTTTTCTCCTTCCATTGTGTGGGTTTGGGGATGTGAACTCATGTTCTCGGGCTTGACAGCAATTTCCTTAAACTGATGAGCCATCTTGCTGGCCCCTATGTGATATTTAAAGTTATGAGCTGGGCTGGGGATGTAGCTAGATCAGTGGTGGCTGTCCAAGGTTTAATCCTCAGTTCTGTGAAACAAACCTCCAACCAAGCTATGAGAAACGAGGGAGGTCCTCCTGGGTCTTGAGGACAGTCAATTCAAAGGACTAAGGGTGTCAAAGCAACAAATGATTTTTCCCCTTCTGATTGAAGAAATGGATGGACGGGTCTCCTTTGCCACTTTCTTGAGAAAGCTGGGTTGCTTAATAAGCAGTCCCCTTATCAGTAATCCATGATCGCTTCTCGGCCTTTTGGCTAAGAGCAACTGCAGTATAAGTAATCTATGAATCTCAATGGCCTTCTGAGAGTTCTTAAGTTAGCTAATCTCTGTCCCCCCAGTGTTGGGGATGAGTGTTCAGCTTTGAGTTCCAGTGCTAGAGCTTTACTAGAGAACTGCAGGCAACACTTTAACACTACACCAAGGTCAGAACCCCTCACTGGGGGATTCTAGGCAGGGGCTCTACCACTGAGCCACGCCCCCAGCCCTGCACTGGGGGATTCTAGGCAGGGGCTCTACCACTGAGCCACGCCCCAGCCCCTCTATGGGGGATTCTAGACAGGGGCTCTACCACTGAGCCACGCCCCAGCCCTGCACTGGAGGATTCTAGGCAAGGGCTCTACCACTGAGCCACACCTAGAACCACGCTCTGTGGTTCTGCTTGGTGAGTTCCAGGTTATGGGGACACTATATCTCAAAGGAGAGATAGACAGCAGCCAAGAGGTACTCTCAAAGTTATTCTCTGGCTTCTACATACACAGCTACTGCACACACATGTATGTGTACTTGAACATGCACCAACACATACACAGCTTCAAAGAAACCCAAGACAATATCCTTTAAAAGGTTTGTATTTATTGGTCTTTGTTAGAGCAGTTAATTCTCTTTTCTTATTTTGTTTTTGTTTTTGTTGTTGTTTTTAAAATGTGTGTTTCATCCAGAGTTATATCAAAGCAATTAAAATGAATTTTCTCCTGAGGATATAGCTCCCCAGATTAGAAATGCTTTTTTTCTCTCTCTCCTCAGTTAGACACAAAAATAAAACCCCAAAATCACACATCAACACAACCAACAATCAAACATCATCCCCAAATATCCAGGACAAAAAATAAAATATTTTATTGATCTATCACAGCGAAACACAAAGAGGTGGGGTGGTGAGACATGCTCTGTAAGAATGGCTCCAGGGAGGACGGGGATTACAGTACTGCATGTGGGGAGGACCAGCCCTCACAACCCTTTGCACTCTAGGCCAGCATCGGGGTGTGTGGCAGGGGTGGGTTCAGGCTGCCATGACAGGTGAACCAAGATGATAGTGGGTGTGCCCAGCCAGCTAGTGGCACTAGGCAGTCAGGATGGACAGACGGATGGTTGGATGGATGGATGGATGGATGAGTGGGTGAATAGGAGGTTGGCAGGTGGATTCCACAAGAACGAGGGAGCTATTCCCAGTGTGAGGAGCCTCCTGACTCCAGGGTGTCCCAGATGCGGGAAGTAGCTATTGGTAATGGGAGACAGGGACAAGGGGACTCAAAGAGATAGGGATCATGTCACCAAATCCAATGTCAAGGCTTCCAGTACTTGGGTACCAATGGGATGCAGCCAGGAGTGGCTCCTAGTGGGCAGGGGGAGGTGGGACTGCCCAACAAAGGTGTGCACCATCTTAATAGAGGGGCTTCAGGGAAGGAGGGAGTTCCCCCTAGGATACCCTTCCCTCCTCCCTCCTCCCACGAAGAAGAAGCACCAACATGTAGCACCAATTTCCCTTGGAGATGGAGACTGTGGGAGGGAGCTCCTGGGTGGGAAGAGATGGGACGCCCACCCTGGCCTGTGATGGGGGGGGGTTTCTGGTTAGGGGTACTGGCTGCTGCTGTCTGATTTTCTTGTCTTGTGGGTTCCCAAGGCCACTGGCCTGTTGTCCCCTCCCAGGTGGGGGTCCGGGGGATGGAGTAGGGGGTGGTCATGGAAGGTTTACATTCTCCACCAAGCAGTAGCACCAACGTTGATGAGGTCGCGAGTCAGGGGGCCCCAGAAGATCACTTTCTCTTCCGGCCACAAGATTTCCCGAAGCAGCCCCCACCTGGGTTGGAACGGGGCACAAACAGCGATGGTCAGCTTGGCCCCTCTGTCTGCTTTCATCCCAGGCTTAGAAAATCTAAAAGAAGCCAGTCTGTCTCTTCTGTCTGTCTCTTCCTTCCTTCCTTCCTTCCTTCCTTCCTTCCTTCCTTCCTCCCTTCCTCTCTCTACACCTCCTTTTTTGAGACAATATGTCACGTAGCTCAAGCTGGCCATGAACTCAGTACATAGCTGAGAATGATCTTGAACTCCTGATTCTTATGTATCTATCTACCTTCCAAGTCCTGAGATTATAGGCATGTACCACCTTGCTTGGTTTTATATGCTAGGGATAAAATCTACAGCTATATTCTCATTGCTCTCTCTCTCTCTCTCTCTCTCTCTCTCTCCCCCCCCCTCGCTCTCTCACTCTCTCTGGTTGGGGTTGTTGACATTGTTTCCTACGAAGTCCAGGCTGCCCTCTAGCTCACAGTCTTTCTGCCCCAGCCTGAATGCTGGGAAGACCTGGTTAGCAAACCTGGGGATAGATAGCCTGGGGTAGGGAGGTAGCTCAGGCTGTGTCTAGCCCGCATGCAGTTTCTCCTAGATGTGGCCTGTTAGCGCCACCTGGTGGTCTGTCCTGGAAGTACTTTCCACTCTCACCATCCTTTTAAGTCCCAGACTCCTCTGTGCAGGTGAAGGATGTGATCAAGAGTGGCCAAGCTACACTGAGGGTGAGCATGGAGGGTCCTAGACCTGCTCCCATCTCTGAATATATACATTTGAGGTGCCTCTAGCCTAGGCTGATGGAACTAGACCTTGACCTTTGACTCTGTGTCTTCCTTCCCCAGGGACGGAGTCTCTGCTTACCTTGGTATCCCAGGGCTCCAAGGGCTCCTCCATAGGGCTTCGGGGGTTTTCCTGTGTGGGGGGTGTTGGCAGAGGATGAGGTGGGGAGAATACTGGGCTCTCCTACCTCTACCAGCATCCTCACCTTGTGCCAGCTCCACCCTGTTTTTGTAGGCTCCCAAGACCTCTCTGCCAATCTGCCCACCTACCTCTGTTCTTGCCAACACCCTCCCCAGAGTCAAGCTCTGTAGTACTGGGGTGTGACCTGAACCTAGTGCATTCTAGACAAGAGCTCTGCTGCTGAGTCACACTCCTGGCCTCTCCCTGGGGGATTCTAGGCAGGTGCTCTACCACTGAGCCACTCCCCAGCCCCTCAATGGGGGATCCTAAGCAGTTGTTTACTACTGAATTACATCATCATCCCTTTAAAAAACAATGTTTATAAAAGACTTTGAGACAGTTTTGCTGAGTTGACTAAGTTGTTTTGGAACGCTCTCCATAGCTCAGGCTAGTCTTGAACTTCGATCCGTCTGCTTCAGCCCCCCTAACTCCCACAGTGCTAAGATTCTTTCTACCAACAAGGCTAGTTTATGAGATGGCTTTTAACTGAAGACTCACCACCAACTCCCAGGCCCCCAGCACCACCACCTATGGGGTAAGAAGAAGAAGAAGAAGAGGTATTACCAGTGCGCCCACTTCTGGGAGCCCATCATGTTCCTCCCTGACTGGAACAGGACATGGGATATAGGAAAAGATCATGTACTGGTCTTGGGTAACAGGAGTCCTTGACTCTGTCTTTGCTAACTATGTGACCTTTGAATGGTGCTTAGTGATCTCTGAGCCTTAGTTTACCTCAGGAGAAGTATGTAGGGAAGCTCTCTGACCCACAGGGACCCTGAGAGATATAAAGGGTGTCCCGTCCTCAGAAAGGTCCTTATGTTAGATTGGGGGTCTACTACAGATGTTACCTCAGCTCTTCTAAACAGATGGAGCAGAGGGGAGGAAAGAGTCTGGCAGAGCCCAGAATAGGGTCCCAGGGCAGGACATTTGGGCATACCTGGGTAAATAGGAGAAAGTCCAAAGCCAGGTCCCGCTGCAACTCCTGCAAGAAAGACTTAGGGTTGGTGATGCATGCTGGCAGGCTGTGCTGTGGCATTATCTCCTGGTCTTGATGTCTGGTACCAGCTCCTTCCCACTGCCGTATCCTACTGAAGCCACATCCTCTGTAGGGTGTTTGTGTGTGCACATTTGTGTGTGCGTGCTCTACCTTTCATTTTGAGGCAAGGTCTCTCACTAAATCTTTTGTTTACTAATTTGGCAAAATTAGCTGGGCCAGCAAACCTGAGGGATCCTTCAGTCACCTCCTCCCCAGCTTGCAAATTTTACATACATGCTGAGGGTTAGAACTCAGGTCTTCACACTTGCATGATAAATGCTTTCCTAATTGAGCCACATTCCCCAAGTCTTGAAGTCCCTTTCTTAATTAAACGTGTCTGTTTCATATGCCCTGTGGTGTCTTGTGGCTTATGCTCTAAGCTTGGTTGGCACTATCCTCAATTTGGGAGGAGACACTCCTCCTATAGCTGTCTCCTGTCCTAGAGACATTCTTCCATCTCTAGACCACATGTGAATTCAGTTTCCAGAACCCCACTGTTTATCCCCTAGAGCCAGGCAGATCTGAGAACAACATCAGAGTTGGCCATACCTCCACCTGGGAATGGCCTGGCTCCTAGGACACCTCCAAGGCCAGCAGCACCTGGGGAGAGGACAGAGGGGTGTCAGCATGGACACAAGGGTGGTGTTTCTGACATTCTGGGCAAGATCTTCAGGGGCACCAGGAGCTGGGCAGGTGTGGGTCATGGTGATGGACATACAAACTTGTTGGAGAAGGGAAGGCCATAGGGGAAACTCACCATATTTGGCTGCCTTAGCAGCTGCAGCAGGGGACACACCTAGAGAAAGCAGGCACAGGAGAGCTCAGGGAAGCCACCTCTTTCCCCCACTCCAGCCCACTTAGCTGATCAGCATCTGCCCCTGACTTGTCCACTCACATCCCACCATCTCTGTTCCTCCCATCCATCCTTCTTTCTTTTTTTTTAAAGATTTATTTACTTATTATATGTAAGTACACTGTAGCTGTCTTCAGACACCCCAGAAGAGTGCATCAGATCTCATTAGGGATGGTTGTGAGCCACTATGTGGTTGCTGGGATTTGAACTCATGAAGAAGAGCAGTCGGAAGAGCAGTCAATGCTCTTAACCGCTGAGCCATCTCTCTAGCCCCCCCCATCCATCTTTCTAATAGTCTCTCTCCCTCTCTCTCTCTCTGCCTCTCTCTCTCTCTCTCTCTCTCTCTCTCTCTCTCTTGACTCCAGGATCTAATGCATGCTATGCAAGTGTTTGAACTTTCAATAATGCTTCTAGCTCCTTACTGGGGGATTCTAGGCAGGTGCTCTACCACTGAGCCACGCCCCCAGCCCCTCACTGGGGGATTCTAGGCAGGGGCTCTACCACTGAACCACGCCCCCAGCCCCTCACTGGGGGATTCTAGGCAGGGGCTCTACCACTGAACGATCTCCCCAGACATTAACTGCTATTATATGTCTAGTCTTGGGGAGCACAGTATACAGGCTAGTTTAGGACACAATGGCAGAGAGAGGAGAGAGAGAAGCACACATCCACCACGATGGTAGAGACTTTAGAAAAGTAATTCCTCTCCAATCTTTGAGTTCTCTTGTCTGAGAATTGGGTCTGACTCTAGTATGCTAATGAGCCCTCACCTGGAGTAGTTGTGGGTTGAAAGAGAGAGGTGAAGATAGGTTTAGGTGCCTCTATGTCAGTGAGCAGCCTGGTTCCTGCTTGCTTAAGCTCTCTACCCCTTTGCTTTCAGACACAGCCTAACGTATCCTAGGCTAACCTTGTTCTCACTGTGTAGCTCAGGTTAGCCTTCAACTCATGATCCTCCTACCTTAGCTTCCTGAGTGTTGAGATGACAATGTGCTTGTCTTCATACCTGGCTTCAGTCGGTATGCCTCTTTCTCTTTCTGATAGACCTCATTCACTTACTCCTTACCTCCAAGGCCTGCAGCACCAGGGATTGCTCCACCAGCCCCCAGTCCTCCAACTCCCAGTCCTCCTGCTCCGAGTCCTCCGGCCCCCAGTCCGCCGGCTCCACCAAGGCCTGAGGGGAGACCCATGCATTACCACACTGTCAGAAGACTCTAATTAAGACCTTGTTGGCAAGGGACTCCCTGAGCTCCCATGTCATTTCTGGGGTACCCAATGGCTAGGAAGTGGCTGGGCCCCAGGGCCTCAGGGATAGGCTAGGGAAGCTGAACTCTTGCTTACCATACTGGGCAGCCTTAGCAGCAGCTTTGGCAGCAGCAGCGGCAGCAGGCGCAGCTCCTGGGAATACAAGGGACTCAAGGAGGGACTGCATGGGAGTCTCAGTCTCTATTTCCAGCCAACCCACAGTTGGGACAGCAAAAACATACCTGCTACTCCACCTGGAACACCAGCCCCACCAAGTCCTCCAGGCCCACCAAGTCCTCCAGGCCCTCCAAGGCCACCCGCTGCTCCTGTGGAGAGAGGATCAAGGGACATTGCCCATATTTTTGTTTGTTGTTTGAAGACTGAAGACCAGATCACTTATATCTCATGTTGGCTTTGGGACTTCTGAATGGCTGAGGATGGTTTTGAACTCTTGACTCTCCTGCTTCTACCTCTCAAGTGCTGACATTTATAGGCATATGCTATATGCTATATATGCCTGGAACTTTGTTCTTTTGGCTTTTGTTTTTCTGTTTGTTTGTTTGTTTTTTTCCCCTTTACCCCAAGACAGAGATTCTCTGTGTAGCCCTGGCTGTCCTAGAACTCAATCTGTAGACATGGCTGGCCTCGAACTCAGAGATCCACCTGCCTCAGCTTCCTGAATGCTGGGATTAAAGGTGTGCACCACCACCAGCAGCGCTCTCTCTCTCTCTCTCTCTCTCTCTCTTTCTGATTTATTTATTTATTTTATGTATATGAGTACAGTAGCTGTCCTCAGACGTGCCACAAGAGGGCATCAGATCCCATTACAGATGGTTATGAGCCACCATGCTGGGAATTGAACTCAGGACCTCTGGAGTCAGAGCTGGACTTTAGAGCAGTCAGTGCTCTAAACCACTGAGCCATCTCTCCAGTTTCTACTTTTTTCTTTTCTTTTACTTTTTTCCTAGTGAGACAGTCTCACTAAGTTGCTGAGACTGGCCTAGAATTTATGACCTATTGGTACCATTTCAGCTTCCTGACTGCTAGGATGACAGGCCTGGGCCAACATGCCTGTCTTCAGACCCCTATTTCTCAAAGATGTGTTCATACCCTAGGGGCATAAGGCAGAAATGCAACCTAGGCCTGTGGGATTCTAGGCAGGTCCTCTACCACTGAGCCACGCCCCCAGCCCCTCCCTGGGGGATTCTAGGCAGGTCCTCTACCACTGAGCCACACTCCCAGCCCCTCACTGGGGGATTCTAGGCAGGTGCTCTAAGGACCCAGTGGCTGCTGTTCCAGGAGATCCTTAGTGTGTTTCCCTGGTAGAGTCTGTTGACTGGGGCCAAGAGCAGCTGGCAAGGAACCTGAGAGGAAGCTGTGGGTGACCAGAGGCTGTGTGTGTGTGCGCGCGCGCGCGTGTACACGCAAGTGAGGAATGGGATTTTCCGAGGTGGAAACTGGCCTCAAGTAGACAAACCGTGGCCAGCTGGCGCATCCCTGGCAGAGGCCCCCCTGCCTGGCTCTTTAGGAGGCCAGGAATGTGGGGGTCACAGACAGTGTGGCCAGAGTGCCAAGTGGCAAGGCAGGCGGGTCTGCCACGTCCTCCAGGCTGGCGTATATTGGGCAAAGTCATACTGACAGGAAAGGAGGGGGGAGGCCTGGGGATGCCTGCACAGAAATATCCACAACCCCACAGCTCCTTGGACGAAGGGCAGAGCGGAGCAGAGGCTGAAGCTGCCCAGCCTCGTAGGACCAACATCAGTGACTTTCCCTCTGTTCCATGGAAACTGTCAGGGTTGGAGTGGAGCTTGGAGATATGAGTTGTTGTGGGTGAGACAGGGGATACTATAGCCCAGGTTGGCTTTGAACTCTCCCTGTAGCCAAGGTTAGCCTCCTGCCTCCACTTTCCAAGAGCTGGGATTCTAGGTGTGTGCCACCATGTCAGGCACAGCAGGTGTGTTTGACTGCCACGGGGGCTAGTAGGCAGGCGGTAGGACTGTGGTTGTCATCCAGATGTCCCTCAGAATGACCGCTCAGCCTTATACTGTCAAGGCTGGTGGGGTGACAAGGGGACCAGTTGGTGTAGCACTCACCATATTTAGCAGCTTTGGATGCAGCCAGGGATCCAGGTACTGTGGGAAAAGGGGAAAGAGACGTCAGCTGCTGAGCTCTGGACCTGGGGTCCTGCCGCCTCTTCCAGGAAGCCCATCCTGACTTTTCCTACCTAGATCATGTGTTTTAAAGCCCTGAAACTCTATAGCACTCTAGTGGGGGTGGGGTGGGGGAAGCCCTACTTGTAGGTACAGTGCTCCAGTATTTAACCCTAACATTGTTTATCTGGGACTCCTTGAGGGCCAACCTATGCTTGTCCCTTCTTATACCCTTTGGGCCCAGTGTAGCCTGACTGTGGCTGGGCACAGAGTGAGGTTCAGCAGTTACATGATGAAGAACTGAGGTTCCTAGTGGCATCCTTGTCCAGGAGCTTCTTCAGAAAGACAGGCTGGCCACGAGGAGGAGACCTCTACCTTCCTTTCTGCGGGTGTTAGGTGGGCTCTTTTGACTGGTCTGCAACCTTGTTACAGCTCCCTCTAAAACCTTACATCCTGCAGTTATTGGGCCAACCCCTCCCTCACCTACTACACCATTTGCTCTATTTCCACTTGGTTCTGGAAGTGGAACCCAGGACCTCATCCATGCTAGGCAGGGGCTCTACCACTGAGCCACACTCCCAGCTCATCCCTGGGGGATTCTAGGCAGGTGCTCTACCACTGAGCCACGCCCCCAGCTCCTCCCTGGGGAATTCTAAGTAAGTGCTCTAACCATTGTGCTACAGTACTAGCCCCTGTTGTTTGTATCTATCTATCTATCTATCTATCTATCTATCTATCTATCTCTTAAGATAGCATCTCACAATACTATACAGGCCAGCCTTGGAGCCTTTCAGGGCAGGCTGGTCTTGAACTTGTAAGCCTCATGTCTCAGGCTCTTGAGTAGCTGAGACCTCCTGAGTAGCTGAGATGGCAGGCCTGTACCATCCTACCTAGTACCCACTTGCATTTGTCTGCTCAGGAAAATCTAATGGATGCTGGGTAGGGATGGAGTCCTGGGAAGAAGTGGGTCCTCTTTTTTTTTTTTTTTTAAGCTCAAGGGCCCTATCTACCAAGGTCTAGAATTATCCTTACCTGTTCCAACCCCAAATCCAGGGACACCAGCACCAGCCCCAAATCCAGGGACACCAGCACCAGCCCCAAATCCGGGGACACCAGCTCCAAGCCCAGCAACAGCCCCTGCAGAGAGGACCATAGTAAGTGGTTATATACATGGACTGTTGCCCCTGGGGAGGTACCCTAACTCAGGAGTTGAGTCAGGCCTCCAAAGGAACAGCAGCCTCCTCCCCAGCTTAGTCCGCATCTGTGGACTTACACCAGAGTCCATGTTTTTATTATTGTGTTTCTAAATAATTTATTTTTATTTTATGTGCATTTGTGTTTTGCCTGCATGTTTGTCTGTGTGAGTGACAGATCTTGGAGTTATAGACAGTTGTGAGCTGCTATGTAGGTGCTGGGAATTGAACCCACGTCCTCTCGAAGAACAGTCAGTGCTTTTAACCCTTGAGCCAGCTGTTACTGTTTTTTTGAGACAAGGTCTCATTTTGTTGCCTTGGCTGGCCTGGAACTATATATAGACCAGGCTGGCATCGAACTCACAGAGATCTGCCTACCTCTGTCTCCCAAGTGCTGGAATTAGAGATGTGCACTACCATCTCACAAGCTCTGGGATGGGATTATAGGCGTGCACCCCCATGCCTGGTTTAGGCAGTGCTGGCTGGGGATGGAAGCCAGGGCGTTGTGCACGCTAGGTAAGCACTCTACCACCTGAACCAGTCCTCACCCTGAACTTCTTACATTCTCCTAGTGACCTTTTTGTGTGTGGCCACGCCATTGACCCCCACACTTGATACATAAACTAAAAGAAGCTAGAAACCACTCAGCTATTTTGGGAACCAAGACTTCAAGCCAGGCCTCCCTCTTGCTGGGTCTGTACTCCTGAGCCCTCTACTAGGTGCCATGGTGGATGGTAAGGCTGTTTCCTGTGGCTGTGCTGGGGCTGTGTGTCCTGGCTGGGTGGGTGGGGACAGCAGAGAGAAATCACAGCACACTCACTGTACTGGGCTTTGGCAGCTGCCTTAGCAGCAGATTTGGCGGCAGATGGTATCCCTGCTCCTGAAGAGAGAGGAAGAACATTCAAGATGGCACCCATGAAGGCTCCAGGGAACCCCCAGACCCACTCATCCACCATAGCTCACCTCCAAGACCACCAGGTACAATGCCGGTGCCAGGACCAGCTCCGATACCAGTAACACCACCAGGGCCCACTCCACCGGGAACCCCACCAACACCGGGGCCCAAACCTAAAAGGGAAGGAATAGTTTGTCTATAATCAAGGCTCAAATAAATAGGGCAGGAGCTGTTGCAAAGAGCCTCAGCTAAGTCAGGAGCTGTGAGTTCTCTTCCCAGCCCTGGTAAAGACTTGCTGTATGATCTTGGGACAGATACTTGCCCTTGCTGGGCCTCTTTTTGCTCCTACATAATAAGAGTCAGCTGTAAACTTAGTAGTTTGTAACCTTTTGAGGGACAGGGACATCTTGGAGGCTTGCTTGAGGAGGATGGAGGTCAAGCAGTTTTGTTCTTTGTTGTTTGTTTGTCTTTTTTCTTTTTAGTATTAGAGAATAAATGGGAGGCCTTTAACATGCTAGGTAAGTGTTCTATCACTGAGCCATACCCCCAGCCCTTCACTGGGGGATTCTAGGCAGGGGCTCTACCACTGAGCCATGCCCCCAGCCCCTCCCTGGGGTATTCTAGGCAGGGGCTCTACCACTGAGCCACACCCCCAGCCCTCACTGGGGGATTCTAGGCAGGTGCTCTACCACTGAGCCACACCCCCAGCCCCTCCCTGGGGGATTCTAAGCAGGACTTTCACTGCTGCTGCTCATAAGGTCCCATATTTTCATCATCATCATCTTCATCATCATCATTTTTACTTTGAGACAGGGTCTCACTAAATTTCTCTGCCTGACCTTGAACTTTCAATTCCCTTGCCTTAGCTCCTCGAGTAGCTGGGATTACATGCCAGTACTACCAGTCCTGGCTTCCAAATCTATTACAGCCAAGTCTCACCACCCCCCAGCCCATGACTGGACCCCAGCTGAGTACCTAGAGGTAGAGCATCTACCATTAATCATATTCAAGATCAGCCACATTTAGGAAATGTATACATTTTTGGGGCTATTGAGGGTGACCTTGACGTCTATCAAGAAATGCAGCCTCACAAGGGGATAAGGCTGGACTCTAGCTTGAGATTCAGAAGAGAACCAGTCCTAGGTGGACCTGGGGAATCAGGAGCTTTCAGAAGAAGTAGGGGCAGGTCCAGGAGGGCTTGGCAGTCCTATACTGCTAGAGGGGAGCAGATAGGCTAAAGGCTATGAGAACAGCTCATACTTAGGGCTGCGGATGAAGCTTAGATAGTAGAGCATTCACCTGGCATGCAGAAAGCCCTGGGTTCTATCCCCTAGTACTGCATAAACAAAGCTTGTTCCACATGCTTGGAATCCCAGCATTTGAGGGGTGGAGGCAGAAGGAGCAGGAGTTCAAGGCCACCCTTAGCTCCTCAGCAGGAGATGTGAGAAGCCTATGGTCTGGGGTCAATGGTCACATATAGATGGGGACAACTTACCATACTGGCCTGCTTTGGCAGCTGCCTTGGCAGCGGCAGCAGCGGCAGCGGCAGCTGCAGGGGTACCTGCTCCTATTTGGATAGAGAGCATGAGATGACCTTCAGTGTCTCCCTTCATTATTATCTATCCCTTCCGGAGCCCACCCATAAGTATCCCCCTCTGGGCACTGTTGAAGAGTGATAAGGAGGGTGGCCTGGGTTCTAGGCATGCTGCTGCTGCTGCCCCCTGCAGGGCACCTTGGGCTGAGAGGTGCCTATGGGGATTTCAGTCCTGTTTAGGATGCTTTTAAGTGAAAACATCCTAGTAGTACCTTTACCCTGAGCTGTCGTTGGAAATGAGTCCTTTCTCACCCTTTAAAAAAATGCCTGCACACACATGTTTACAAAAGTTTTGTGGGGATTTAACTAAGAAAGTATTGATTATATAGATCTGTTTCGGGAAATTTGGTTTCTGAGAGGTTTCTTCCCATATATGAGTACAGGAATGACATCATTCACAAAGGTCCTCCTTGTCTTGTTTCTGACAGTGTACTTTGAGGTAGGGTCTTACTGAAGCCAGAGCTCACTGTCTCAGCTATTCTAGCCAGCTTTGTCTGGGGAGTCCCTGTCTCTACCACCCACTTCCTAACAGTACAGGCAGGCCACCATGTCCACTGGCTTTTATGTAGGTTCTGGGAATTCAACCTCTGTCCTTTAAAGTCATTGCAATGCCAATGTTCATTATCCCCGTGGACCATCTCCCAAGTGCCACCCTCTCTCCTTTTAAAGTTTACATTAATTAACGAACCGATTGATTGATTGATTGATTGATTTATGCGCATGCTTGCATGTGCCCCAGCATACATATGGTGTTAAAAGACAACCTGTGTGAATCATTTCTCTCGTTCTAATATGTGGGATTTCAGGATTCGAACTCAGGTCCTCAGGCTTGGCTGCAAGTACCTTTTCCCACAGAGTGACCCTTCTTTCTTTGCAATATTGGAAATGAACCTGAGCTCTTTTGCATGTACTCAGCCACACTCCTAGTCCTAGTTCCTTTATGAACAACAAATGCAGAAGGGTAGTTTTATCCTAGAGGGGGGAAAAGTATGCAGAAGAGAAATTGGAAAAGCCACACCTAGTGTCCTCGAATACCAAGGTCTTTCAGTCATCTCTCTTTGATCTCTGATTGGTGGATAACAAAGGACCTAAGGTCACCTGAGTGAAGGGTCCTCTGTTGGTAAGGAACTAGAAATATCCCAGAGTAAAAGGCATATCACCAAACTCTGGGTGACAGGAAGCTCTCTAGAGCTGGCTGAGTCTCCCCAGGAAGGGAGATGCCTGCCAGGGATCAGCAACCAGGTCAGCTATAGAGGGCCCCTCCCCATTCAGCTGCCTTAGGGGGAGCTCTCCTCGCTTCCCCACTCATCTCTGGTATCCGTGTTCCTATCTGTAAAATGTCAAGCCCCAAGCCTCTTCTAGAAAACAATACAGACCATCTCAGCATGAGAAACACAGCTCACCTGGCACTCCACCAGTGCCCGGCACACCTGGCACTGCTCCTGGCACTGCTCCTGGCACTGCACCTGGCACTGCACCTGGCACTGCACCTGGCACCAGGCCTCCCAGGGCTCCAGCTCCTCCTGCACCTGGAGGAGAGAAGAATGAACCCCTGCATTCACTTCATCCATCCATCCATGCATGCATCCATCCATCCTCCCATCCATCCATTCACTCACCCACACATATACATATATGTGTGTAAGGATAAATGGAGAGGGAGGTGGGAGGCAGGCTTGTCTGGCACCTTCAACTCACTCTTTTGGAGTGAGCTGGCAAACAGGGTACCAATAATCTTAACAGCAAGTGGAAATGGTGGAAGAAATGAGCATGGTTTAGAAGGCAGACGGGGTTTGTGGATTTGCATCCTTGCCCCGGAGGCCCGAGTGTGAGGCTGCTTGGCCCTCACTCAGAGCCTGGACTCTATAGAGAGAAGGGCATCAGACAGGGCAAGGTCACTTACCGTACTTGGCAGCTTTGGCAGCGGCAGCAGCAGCAGCAGCTGGGCTTGCACCTGCAGGAAAAAGGGAAGAGCAGGTGGGCACATGGATAGACAGTTAAAAGGCTGGGGAGGTGGAAGACAGGTGGTCAGGCGGGTAGGGGAGCAGGTAGGTGGCTAGAAGACTGGGCAGGTGAATGGACCAATGGACAGATGGGTAAATGGAGGGATGAATGGATGCATAGGATGGATATATGGATGGATGGATGGATGGATGGATGGATGGATGGATGAGTGGACGGATGGATGGATGGGTGGGTGGGTGGATGGATGAGTGGACGGATGGATGGATGGGTGGGTGGGTGGATGGATGGATAGATGGATGGATGGATACACAGATGGCTGGAGAGATGTGTGTTACATGCATTGGTAGATATATGGATGGATGAGATGCCAAGGCAGATGGGTAAGTGTATGATTAGGCATTAGATTAATGGGCAGGTGGGTGGATAAACAGATGAGTGTATGGATGATGGATTGATAGATGGATGAACAGATATATGAAGGGATGGATCAGTAGATAGAGAAATGGATGGGTGGGTGTTCTTTTGCCCAGATTACTGCTGAGCAAGGGTCATAGCTTTCCCAGCTCCTAAGTGCTATGAAGATTGCCTCTCTCTTCCCTAGCACACCAAAGCCCACATCTACACTCCAACTCTCTGCATGGCTTGAGACACCTATTTCTCTTTCTCCAGCTTCCCAGAGGTGGAACTAAAGCTCATGGGGAAAGATACCTCCGAGACCAGCTCCAGCTCCGACACCATAGCCAGGAAAGCCACCAGCACCAACCCCATATGTCGGGATGCCCACTCCACCTCTGGCTCCTGTGGAGGAGAGAGAATCCATGAATAGAGTCCCCAGTGATTCTGGACAAGCTCTGGAAGGATGCTCACTGGCTGGGAGAAAGGATGCATGCTTCCTTTAAGCTGGTCCTTGAAAACTGGGATTCCTGGGGTCCCTGACCAGTCTCCTCAATGAACCATGAATCTTTCCTGGTTGTCTTCCCTGGGTATTTGGGGGATGCACCCTTTTGTTATGGTAAAGTGAGTGGGTTTACTCTAACCAGGCTTTCTGTCCTTTGAAGGGACTTTGGCCAAAGTATGGAAGAGTAGGGACACTATCTAGATTGGGGATGGCATCCTGGGGTGGTCCTATCACTTAGCAACATGACTTCATGGTGGGAGACAATTGGAGAGACACTATCCTGGGATCCAATGGACCCAAGTAGCTCTGCCTGGGGCTTTCTCGGGATGAACTACTCTCCTCCAAGCTAGAGGATGGAGGGCTTTTCACTCTGGCAAGTGGAAGCCAGAACAGGGATGGACAAGGCACTTACCATATTTGGCAGCTTTGGCAGCAGCTTTAGCAGCTGCAGCTGGTGACACAGCCCCTGGAGAGATCAAGGGGACACAATGCTCAGGAGAGAATGGAGAAGAGATGGTCAATGTATATCCCTCTGTCTGTCTGTCTGTTACTTCAGATCACCACCACCACCACCACCACCACCACCACCACCATCATCATCATCATCATAATCATCATCATCTGTAGAGCTGTGATATCTGCTCACCTGTCCATTCACCCTCTGTCACATCTATCCATTTGCTCTCTGTCCTTAGTGCACCTACCCACCCACCAGCTCTCTGTCTATTTGCTGATTGGTGGATGGTTAGCTAAATGGATGGATGAGTGTATGTATGGGTGTATGGACAGACGGAAGGATGGAGGAATGCATGGATGGAAATCTAGACATCAATCACCTAGTCATCCACTGCTGTATCAATCTAGCCGTCAGCTCACCCACCCCTTGCCCACTGTTCATCAGCTCATCCGCCCCACTACCCACCTGCCTACCTGCGCAGGAGCTGGTCTATCAGCCTGCCTATCTCTCCCTATCCATCACCTTAGCCATCTACTTGCCCATGCATGCATGCATGTATCCATCATCCTAACCACGCATACAGATTCCTACCTGCATGCTCATTTGTTTTTCCACCTGATAACTCCTCTTCCTAATTGCTCCTAGCCCCTCCTATCTACCTGCATATTCGTTTATTCTTGTGCCTACTCAGTCTGCTCACTCCCTCATTGGTCAGTTCAACTGCTCATCAACATGGACCACTTTTAGGGCCACCCACTTGACCACTTATCAATCTATCCACTTACCTATCTATCTGCCACTTACTGAGTACTTTCTTAGCTAAGGGGTGGGGCATATTAATGAAAGGCGTGGCTCCTGCCTTGGCCACACACTGTGAATTAGGAGGGAAGCTGGAGATGCTGCTGCTAGAAGCTAGCGGGAAAGTTATTATAATCCAAAAGGGTGGGTATCAGACTTGGACAAGAGTACATAGAGGTGAATGAGGTGTTAGGAGGACCCGAAGTCTTGACAATATTTTGTATTTATATTGCTTACACACACACAGAGAGAGAGAGAGAGAGAGAGAGAGAGAGAGAGAGACAGAGAGACAGAGAGAAAGACAGACAGAGACAGAGAGAGGGAGACAGAGAGAGAGACAGACAGACAGAGAGAGACAGAGAGAGAGAGACAGAGAGAGAGAAACAGAGAGAGTGAGAAAGAGGGAGACAGAGAGAGACAGAGAGACAGACAGAGAGAGACAGAGAGGGAGAGACAGAGAGAGAAAGAGAGAGAGAGACAGAGAGAGGGAGACATAGAGAGAGACAGACAGACAGAGAGAGATAGAGAGGGAGAGAGAGCCCAACTTACCTGGTCCACCCACAATGCCTGGACCTCCGATACCAGGGACCCCAACACCTGGGATGCCACCAACACCTGGAATGCCACCAACACCTGGGATGCCACCAACACCTGGGATGCCACCAACACCTGGGATTCCAGCACCTGGGACCCTAACTCCTGGTCCACCAGGCACTAAGCCTCCAGCAGCTCCTGTAGATGGAAAGATGATTGTCCTGGACTGAGCCTTGTGGGGACCTCTGTAGGCCTCCTAGGGCAAACATATAGGTCAGTTTGGGGATCACAGTCTGTATTAAGTGAAGGATCCATGTGGATGGGTTGGTGATTCCTCTACAAAGATTCAACTCATCAGGGAGCAGGGGATGGACTAAGACGGAGCTCAAAGGGACCTCTAGCTTGGCTATGTAGCAGGAAGAACACGATTAATTCTAAAGCAAAATAAAAACGTCTGCTATAGGAACCTAGGCTGTTGGGTTTTTTTGTTTGTTTTTGCTTTGTTCTTTTGTTATCATGTTTTAATTTGCAGTACTGGAAATTGAAACCAGGACATTGCATATGCTACTACTACTCTACCTCCCCCCAGCCCCTCCCTGGGGGATTCTAGGCAGGGGCTCTACCACTGAGCCACGCCCCCAGC
>JADRCH010000159.1:551725-564716 GCA_019843965.1 Rhynchomys soricoides
GTGGGTGGATGGATGGATAGATGGATGGACGGATGGATGGATGGATAGATGGATGGACGGATGGATGGATGGATAGAGAGAAGGAGGAATGGATGGGTGGAGAAGACTGAGGAACAGAGGGGTTGATGGATGGGCAGGATAGACGTATGGATAGATGGAGGGAGAGAGAGAGGTGTGGAGGGATAGGTAGGTGGACAGAGAAAAGGGGAGGGAGAGCGACACACATGGGTCTTGCTGAAAGGGGGTAAAGTGACACAAAAACCACCTGGCTCGTTATTCTTCTAACCATTGCAAGACGGGGGGTGGGAGGGGGGTAGAGGCTGGCAAGGGTCCCCAGGGGACTCACCATACTTTGCTGCTTTAGCTGCTGCTGCTGCTGCCTGGGATCCGACCCCTGGAAGAGGGGAGGGGAGAGGACACTAAAGAGGGTGCTGGTACCCAGGTATCCCCAGAGCTCCCAGCCTCACAGACACTCAGATGCAGCTGGGGGCTTCATGGCCAGTAAAGGCCAAAGAGCTGCCCCAACCCGGCTCAGAGTTTAGGCTTGGACCAAGGCATGCAGGGTGGGTTAGCTTGTGTTCTGGATAGTCCCTGGAGATGAGGGGATTGGTGTCCCTTTGGCTGAAAGCAGGTGAGATTTTCTTTTTCCCCTTACCTGTCCCCGTTGGGTAGCCGGCCTTGCCCCCTGCACCAGCCACTCCTGTAGAGAAAATGCTTGGTTGTCACTCACATAGACCTTGCCACTCTGCTGTCCCCTGTCTCATATGTCCCAAGTCTCCCCTGTCACCTCCAACAAAACTGTACATAGATACAAGCATGCAGAGGGGATGCCATCCCATTTTACAGACAAAGGCACTGAGGCTTAGAGAAGGAAATAATGGCTTGTTCAAGGCTTGTGATAAGAAAGAGAGCTACGACCTAATGCTAGGCCACGTTCCCTGTGTTCATTTTTGTCCGTTGGGAATTTTTATTCTAGTGCCTTGCATGGCTCGGACCTCAGTGCCCTTGCCAGCTCATAGAACCAGAAAGGGCCAGAGCCCCACAAACCCATGAGCGTATTACTCACCATAGGGCAGTTTCCCATTGGTATAGGGCAGTCCGTAGCCACCTATGGACAGGGTAAAGGATGGAGTGAAGGGTTAGTGTGTGGATGGATAGTTACAGGAGAGACAGGGCTGAGAGGAAGGGGGATGTAGGGAGTATGAACCATGGACGGAGAGAAAGGGATGGATGGAGAGATGAACTAGTAGAGCGAAGAAATGATGGATAGATGAATGGAAAAGAATAGATCAGAAGAGATGGATGGAGAGGAATGGGTGGAGGGAAGGAGTGATGGACAGATGGACGGATGGATGGACAGATGGATGGACGGACGGATGGACGGATGGACAGACAGATGAATGGATGGAAAGTGGGTAGAAGGAAGAAGTGATGGGCAGATGGATGGACAGAAAGGCAGATGGATGGATGGATGGATGGATGGATGGATGGAAAGTGGGTAGAAAGAAGGAGTGAAGGATGATGAATAGATGATGGATGGACAGATGGAAAGTGGGTAGAAGGAAGAAGTGATGGATGCATGCATGCATGCATGGAGAGGAGAGACGGTGAGGAATAGGTAGAGGAAGGAGTGATGGATGGACTGGTGGAGGTAGGGCTAGATGCTTTGCTTTTCTCCATCTGCCTGATTGGACAGACCTCCCCAGAACAGGTGCTTTGCACTCTCTTGAGAATCATTACTTGTTAATAAAGTCTATCAGGTAGCGAGCAGGGAGAGGAAGGCGTTCCTCTCCAGCCCCAGGTCCCCATATGGTCTCTAAGGTCCGAGTGCCTACCTGTGTGCATGCTCGCCACAGGTACCATGCCATTGTCTGTATGGTTGGTTACGGTAGAGGCAGCAATAGTGGGTAGCTAGACCTGGCAGGAGTCTTCCCAATGCATGGTGAGTTTTTCTTTCTTTTTTTCTATTCAGTCTCTCTTGTTTTGTTTTGTGGTAGGGTCCCATTCTGTAACCCAGGCTGGCCTCCAAATCATTGTATGCCTCACTAGTAGTCCAGGCTGGCCTTGAAATTACATAATTCTCCTGCTTCCAGCCTCCAGAGTGCAGGGACTACATCCCAGTGCAACCATGCCTGTCTCTCTCTCTTTCTCTCTCTCTTTCTCTCTCTCTCTCTATCTCTGTACGTGTGTGTACATGTGTGCACATATGTACAGAAGCTAGACAACAACTTTGAGTGTCATTTCTCAGGAGCTGTCCATCTTGACTCTCACTAGGACCTGGGGCTGGTTGAGTAGGTTGGAGTGGCTGGCCAGCAAACCTTGAGGATCCTCCTGTTTCTACCTCTCCAGCACTGGGATCATACATGTGTTCTACCGTGTACCCTACTGTGCCTGGCTTTTTTTCCTCTCTTTTAGTGTGGGCTCTGAGGAATGAATTCAGGTCTTCGTACTTGTGTGGCAAACAGTTTATCAAGTGAACCGTCTCCATAGCCTTGTGGGTAGTAATGCTTATCCCAGTGTGAATAGGGCCAAACAAGTCTCCTTGAGGCGGATTTTCCAGCAGAGGCTCAGCAAACCATGCTTATTATTATTATTATTATTATTATTATTATTATTATTATTTTCTTGTATGTGTATATACATGTGTATGTGTTTGTGAGTGTGTGTATTCATATGTATGTGTGTGTGTGGATGGATACCATCATGTGTGTGTTTTCAAATGTGCATAGATACTACTGTATATGTGTTTGTGTCAGTGTGTATGTATGTGCATGTGTATGAATTTGTGTGTATATGCATGGATACCACTGTGTACACGTTTGTGTGAGTGTGTATGCATAGATACCACTGTGTGTGCACATGTGTGTGTTTGTGCGTATGTGTGTATGTATATAAACGTGCACACGTTTGAGTGCGTGTGTGTATGTGTGGATACTGCCGTGTGCTAGTGGAGTTCAGAAGACAACCTCAGGTCAGTTCTCATCCACTCATCTGAGGAAGGGTCTCTTTGCTGGTCGCTGCTGTGTACACCAGGCTACCTGGCCAATGAGCTCTCAGAGATTCTCCTGTCTCTGTCCCCCATACCCCCATCTCAGCATAGGAGAACTGGGATTACAGGTCCATACTACTGCACTCAGCTTTATGGAGGTTCTGGGGATTAGAACTTGTGCAGCAAATGCTTTACCCACTGAACCATCTCCCTCCACCCTGGTCAAGCATCTTAAAACCTCTCTCTGGCTTACCTGGCAACTTTGGTGCTTTGATGGGATAACCCAGTGGAACACCAGGCTGCTGACCCCCAAAGGGCCCAACCCCTGCAAGAACAAAGAAAGTAAATCAAAGTCTTAGGCCTTGGGGTGGCAGCATCTTCTCAGCTCCCTGACAGAAACTCTACTCCCTGTCAGATGGAATGAGCTCCTCCCTGCTGGCACTCTGGAGTTGCTCTGCCTTGGGGACCTCCCCATCTCATTGTCATGGGTCAGGGACACACTTCCCAGTGATAGCCAATATAGGTAAGGGACATGCTCCTACACTCATCAGTGCAGGTTCATTTTGGATCAACTTCGATGGAGTTTGTGTTAGGACAGTGGCTCTCACCCTTTCTAGTGCTGCGACCCTTTAATACAGTTCCTCATGCTGTGGGGACTCCGCCACAAGAAAATTATTTCATTGCTACTTGATAGCTGTAATCATGCCACTGCTATGAGTTGTAATGTAAATAGCTGATATATAAGATAACAGATATATAATCCCTGTGAAATAGCCATTTCACTTCCAAAGGGGTCATGACCCATGGTTGAGAACCCCTGGGTTCAGTGCTCACAGTTGGGGACTAATGACACTTCGGGTAGAGGCCTGGGTTTTGTTTGTTTATTTTTTAATTTTTGGAATGTGAATTCTGGGGACTGAGCTTCATGCCTGTGTGATTAAACTCTTCAACAAGCCTTGCAATGAGAGCCATGAGGAAGATTGGGTAACTTACCTGGGATCCCAGCAAAAGCACCACCTCCACCTGCAAAGACAAAGAGCTGCTGCTGTGGCCAGCACTGAGTGTGCAGGGCACAGAGCACTGACTCCAGGCTTCCTTTGTTTATGATGGACAAGAGCTCTACCACAGAGCCACGCCCCCAGCCCCTCCTTGGGGGATTCTAGGCAGGGCCTCTACCACTGAGCTAGCCCCAAGCCACTCACTGGGGGATTCTAGGCAGGGACTCTACCACTGAGCCACTCCCCCAGCCCCTCACTGGGGGATTCTAGGCAGGGGCTCTACCACTAAGGCTCATCCTGCTCCACTAAGGGCTAAGCAAGGACTCTACTACTGAACCATATCCCTCAGCCTTCTTTTTACTTTTAATTTGAAACAGTGGTCTGCTAAATTGCCCAGGTTGACCTTGAAGTTTCAAGCCTCTTGGGATTATAGACCTATGCCACTAGGTCAGGCTTACTCTATGGGAATTTTGAATACTATGCTGCCCTTCCTCCAGCAGAAGCAGGACTGGGACATAAGAAATACCTTCCTGTACCCACAAAGGTTCCCAAAGAAGCTTAGAATCCCAAGGTATCCCTTACTCCCCAGGACAGAGGGGACTGCAGGCAGGTAGAGGATCCTACCCTGGCCTCCAGCACAGTTGGTTCTACATACCTGGAACCTTGGCCTTGACTCCTGTGCCAGTGGGAACTCCAGGGAGCACCCCCACACCAGGGAACCGAGCTCCTGAGTGGCAAAGAAATATGTGACAAGTGAGGGAAGAGAAACTCTACTTGGCACCTCATGCCAACTTTAGGTCTATTGATCAATCTATTTCAGTGCTGATGGCCAATCATGGGCATGACTCACAGGGCAAGTAAAATAAGGACCAGTTTGTGGAATTTTCTTCTCTTGTGTGGCTTAAGCTCAAAGGATTTGAATTATTAATTAATTAATGGTGGTGCTGTGAATTGAATCCAGGTCCCCTAATATGCACCAATCCATCACTGGGGGATTCTAGGCAGGTGCTCTACCACTGAGCCACGCCCCCAGCCCCTCCCTGGGGGATTCTAGGCAGGTGCTCTACCACTGAGCCACGCCCCCAGCCCCTCATTGGAGGATTCTAGGCAGGTGCTCTACCACTGAGCCACGCCCCAGCCCCTCACTGGGGGATTCTAGGCAGGTGCTCTACCACTGAGCCATGTCCACAATACTTTTCTTACTTTTTGAGACAGAGTCTGGCTGAGCTACCCAGGCTAGACTTGAACTTTTGATTCATCTATCTCAGCCTTCCAAGTGCTTGGGCCACTAGGCCTGGCTGGAAAATCTTGAGTTTTAATCCTAGCTCTACTGAGCCTGATCTCAGCCTTAGTAGACCTCAACTGTACGTTAAGTTATGGATCTATCATGACCAAGCTTAGGAGAAAAGGCACAGAGAGATCTATAGCCATAGTGCCTTGAATGTGTCTGATCACAGAAGCAGGATCAGGTCTAGTTAATACTCGGATGGGAGGAAGCATAGAGAGGCACATCCAGTGTGACATGCCCTATGACTCTCTCTGCAGATTCTCCCTCCTCTCTTGCCTCCCCTGGGGCTTGGCTGCCTCAACCAGGAAGGAAGGGGTGCTCTGTCAGCAAATCCCTGAATCTGGGCTTTTGGGGGATTTCAGGAACCTTGTTGGGTGGGGAGATAGGTTCTGGAAGGGAAAGAAGTGAGGGGCAGTTAGTTCTTAGGGGGGATCTTCGGTAGGGCAGACTTTCTGGGCGTGCCTACCCCTGATGACTCAGGGCTTTTGGGAAAGCTGGCTACACTAGGGACTCCATCTGTCCTGCGAGGATTGGCTTTAGGCTGTGGTGAGAGTTCTGGCCCGGGGTGAGGGATTGGGCGAGGCTGGGGAAAGCTGACCTTTGTTGCCAAGGACCTAATGTCCATTAAGTTGAACTTGGATACTTAGGGAAACAGCCACTGGCCTCAGCTGGCCCCAGCTTTAGGAGGAGGGAGAGGAGAGAGGAGAAGGTACCAGTGAGGAGAGGGTACATCTCCAACTCTTTCTTTCTTTCTTTCTCTCTCTTTCTTTCTTTCTTTCTTTCTTTCTCTCTCTCTCTCTCTCTTTCTTTCTTTCTTTCTTTCTTTCTTTGACAGAGTTTCATGTAGTTCAGGCTGGCCTAAAACTTGTTATGTAGCCAAGGATGACCCTGAACTCTGGACCTTTCTGTCTTTACCTTCCAAGTACTAGCTTTACAAGAGTGCATCATCACCAAGTTTGGTTTATGAGGTGCTGGGGATGGAGCCCAGGGCTTCATGTATGCTAGGCAAGCATTCTGTCAACTGAAATACATCCCTAACCTACTCTTTTAAAAATTATTTTAATTTTATGTGTATGGGCATTTTGCTTGCATGCCTGTCTGTCTGTACACTGCATGCATGCCTGGTGCCCTTGGAGGATAGAAGAATTGTAAATGGTTGTGAGCCTCCATGTGGGTACTAGGAATTGAACCCAGGTCCTCCAGAAGTCTGTGCTCTTAATTATTGAGCCATCTTTTTAGCCCCACTCTTTGTTCTTGGTTTTGTTTTTTTAAAATAAGGGCTCATTATGTGTCCCAGGCTGGCCTCAAGGTTAAGCTCTCTATGCTTCAGCCTTCAAAGTGCTGGGATTAAAGGCATGTTCTGCCACACCTGGTTTATGTGATGTTGGGGATGGAACCCGTGCTAGTAGGCACTTTACCAACTGAGTTATGTCCCAGCCTGTCTTTCTTGTTCTCACCTGTTCCTGGGAGCACTCCGCCTGGGTACACACCTGGCAGACCAACGCCTGGAGGCAAAAGAGCAAGAAACCTTAGTAGAGGTGTCATGGCACCAGACCTTGGCAATAGCTATCCTGGACCTTCAAGCCATTGTCCTAACCAGGATGGCTAGGGATGGACAGAGCATGCCCACAGCACTCTCTGCTGTGTTAGAGAACCTGCAGTCTTTCAGAGTACTGATTTAACTGTAATCTGGAGCCCAGAGCCTGTTTACACAGCCTAGTCAGCCCACCTCAAGTCTAAAGGCTTCCAGATGCTTGCCTTTTCTTTAACCTGAAGTCACTTCCTAAAGAGCATGGGGCCAAATGAGCACCAGATGGGGGTGCCTCAGGATGGTGGGCTCACCTCCAGCTCCACCGGGAACAGCTGTGGGCCGTCCTGCTCTGACTCAACATTTAAAACCTCAGTTTCCCCATCTGTGATCCAGAGCCTGTCTGTGAGGTCTCCAAGAGCATAGAAATTTCTAGATGTCGGGTCAAGTCACTCAGCCCCATTGTGCAATCACAGGTCTGTTGCTTTGGATCCGGCATGTATTCTTCTCTTCAACCTCCAGTGTGTTGGGGGGGGGGTACTCTGACCCCTGCAGGGGGTCAGACTCCTTGACCTTTGACATCTCCCTGACCTCTACCCTCTACCCCCCATCCCCAGATTCTGCACTGACCAGGAACTTTCCCAGGCTTTCCTCCAGCTCCGACTCCAGCTCCAACTTGAGGCACCACGGCACCTGAACAGAAGGGATGACAGAGCTCAGTCTACCCAGGTCTACTGGGACCACCTTCAGTTGCTCAGGTCCAGCCACCATACCTGTTGAGACTCCTAAGCCACCGATGCCACCAACACCACCAGGGATTCCACCAACTCCGACACCACCAGGGACTCCTCCAATGCCACCAAGCCCAGCCCCTGCATAGCCAGAAGTGGGAAAGTGCAGGGGTCAGACAAGAACTGTGTATTGAGGGGCAGGTGTTAGGATCTGGTCTTGTCACCAAGCCACTTCAAGATTGGGTACAATTAGCCACCCTCATTGTCTCCCCGGGGAGGAGGATTCTCCACCCCACCTCCCACTTTATCTCCTGGGTCTGGATGTCTTGGAAAGCCAGAGGGCTACTCACCAGCTTTGGCAGCAGCTTTATAGGCTGCAGCAGCCCCTGCTGCTCCCCCAGGTACCAGAGCACCCGCCCCTGGGAAAGTACCTGCAGGAAAAGACAGACCTGGGGAAGACAATGTACATGTGGTCCTGAACTGCCATGCTCAGTGGGCATTGCTGAGCCTCAGCCCAGCCTGGATCTCTTCACTCAGGAAGTTCAGGCTAACCTTGAACTCTTTGATCTTCCAGCTACCAAGTACTGGGTTGACTGGGGATGGAAGCCAGAAGAGGCTGGCTATCTATCTATCAATCTGTCAATCTGTCTGTCTATCTGTCCATCTGTCTGTCTATCTTATCTATCTATCTATCTATCTATCTATCTACACACACACACACACACACACACATATGCATGCATGCATTTGAGGCAAGGTCTCATTATATAAAACTTTAGCTGGACTGGAACTCGATATGCAGACCAGGTGGGCCTTGAACTCACAGAGATCTTTCTGCCTCTGTCTCCTGAGTGCTAAGATTAAAGGTGTCTGCTACCATGCCCAGCCTCAATATTTTGCTTTTTGAGACAAGGTCTATATGGCCAGGTTGGTCTGGGACTTTCTATGTAGCCCAGGCCAGCCTTGAACCTGATATTATTATGCCTTACACCCAAACTCTGGTACTCCAGGCATGTACCGCCACTATTTATGGTTCTCAGATGGCACATGTGCCTTTTGTGCTGGGCAAATCCACCCCTGGGCACTGCCTCTATCCAGTCTCTATTTTACAACTGTCCCCTGAGTAGCTTCTTAGGAGCAGCTGACATTGGTATCATCCTTCATTCATGTTGTCACCAACACTTGGCTCAAATGCTGGGCCCTGCCTGCTGTTTGTTCCAGCAGATGCCCTAGGCTGGGGTGAGGACCTGGCACTGTGCTCAGGTGTTCACACTAACCTGCCCCGGGGCCAGCACCTGCAAGTCCTCCAGGACCTGTGAAAGACAGAGATGAAGAGAAAGGTGTGTGGGCTTCATACCTGGGTTCCTTGTGAGAAGGGTGTCATCATGAAGTGGCTGTCTAGGCTGCTCTCTTTATCTTTGGTACTGCAGTGGAGGGCATATGACCCTGACAAATCAGCAGCCATCAGCTAGTGATCAAATACTATAGGTGGAGCTGACATAGTGTCTCTAACAAGTATGCTTAGCCTGTGTGTTTCCTAGGAGGCCTGGCAGCTGCCAGGACCCATTGGCTTTCTATAATGGCAGAAGTTACTTGCAGGCAAACCCTCATTCTTCCCAGGCCAGCCTTGCTCCCATTGTTAGCTGTCACCCTAGGCATTTTCTCTGCTCCCTTGATGGTATGTCCTGATGCAGACCCCTCCTCTCCATTTGCCCCACTGGCCCCTGCTTTTTGGTTTTTTTTGGTTTTTTTTTTTGTTTTTTTGTTTTTTTGACACAGGGTCTCATGTTGCCCAGGCTTCATTCAAACTCGCTGTGTATCTGAGGGCGACCTTGAACTTCTGATCCTCCTGCCTCTACCTCCCAAATGCTGGATTTCCAGGCAGTTACCAGGAAGTCCAGCTTACATGGTACTAGGGTTGGAACTAAGGGCTTCATACATACTAGGGAGGGATCTATGAACTGTGCCACCTCCACCACCCCGAACATCCTTCTTGTACAATGTCTAGCTACCCTTCTGCTGGGAATCCTCCTTGCTAAGACCCATGAGGAGCCAAATGGGTCCCTCTGGCTCTCTCCTTTCTACATCTGGGGCTGATCATTCCTTCTCCTCCTCCAGGAGACATTCCATGTCCTTGGCCTTGACCAATGGGCCCAGTTAGGTTGGAGTTTTGGAGGCTTGCCTTGGCAGGTTTGTTTCCAATTATGGGAAAAATATCTCTTGCCAGCACCAGCTCTGGCTGTGGGGTCCAGAGTTGTAGGTCCTCTCGGGGATTCCCCAAGCATGGGGTCTGCTGAGCCCTGAGGAGGAGGGTCTCTGGTCTCTCCCTGGATAACATCTTTCTTCTGACCAGTCTTCCTGACTCACCCTTTAACTGTGTGAGGGCTGAGCATGTAGCTCAGGAGATACTGCAATCGCCACGTGCGCAAGAGTCTTGGGTTCCATCCCCAGTATTGTAATATATAGTACAAGACTGAGGGGAATGAGGCTGCCTGGATTAATAACTTCCTGGTCTCACCTCCCTGTCCCTCCCCAGCTCTGTCACTAGCTCCTCTCAAGCCAGTCCTGTTTTTCTGTGCTTATACAGGACAGTGGACATGCTCAGATCTTTCCTGTCCAATGGAGAGGCTGAGAGAACCAGACTGGACAGGAAGTAAAAGAAAGAATGGGGTGGAGTTTGATGGTCAGCCTGGTCTCTGCTGCTGCTTGCTCGTTATCAACAGTCTCTTGGACTTACCTGCTCCAAATGCTCCCAGAAGTCCGGCACCTGGAGGAGGGAGAAGGGGTTAAGGTTGGATTGCAGCTGGGAGCCCAGGGCCTTACTAGTCTATCTGCTTCTTTTTGGAGTCAGAAAGTTCTAGAGTCAGGTTCTGTTGGCCCCTTCCTTGTTCTGTGTAGATGAGGGAGTCACCTTCTTTTCTTTGAGCCTCAGTTTCCCCAACCTTAATATTCTTTAAAAATAATAATCCTTAAAAAAGTATTCTTTCCTTCTCTCTTTCTCTTTTTTTCTTCATCCTGGAACTCGCTCTGTAGATTAGGCTGGCCTTGAACTCAGATATCCACCTGCCTTTACCCGCCAAGTGCTAAGATTAAAGGCATGTGTCACCATGCTTGGCTATTTCTACTTTTTAAAATTATGTTTATTTGTGTTTGTGTGCGCATATATGTGAACATGGGTATAGGCGCCTATGGAGGCCAGAGATGTCAGATGCCCTGAAGCTGAGTTCTGGCCACTCAGCTGCCTGATGTGGGTGCTAGGAACTGAACTTGGGTCCTCTGTAAGAGCAGCATGTACTCTTGATCACTGAGCCATTTCTCTAGTCCCTTAAATGAAAAAAATTAAAAGAGTTATATTTTATATGTGTGAGTGTATCACGTGTCTGGTGGTGGCCAGAAAAGGGAGTCTAATTCCCTGGAATTGGAGTTACAAGTGAACCATTCTGTGCTGCGAACTGAACCGTAGTCCGTAAGGTAAGTGTTCTTAGCTGCTGAGCTATCTCACTAGATACTATGTTTCTTTTTGAGGCAGGGTTTCATGTAGCTCTCACTGTCTTTAAACTCAGTATGCAGCTGGGTATGACCTTGAACTCCTGGACTACCTGCACATGACTCCATGTCTTATTATGTGGTCCTGGGGATGGAATCTAGGGTGGAATTTGTACATGGTAGGAACGGTTTCTACCAACCAAGCCACAAACCCAGGCTTTTAATCTTATTTCTTATTATTTTATTTTATTTTATTTTATTTCTTTTAAGGGTCTATTTATGTAGCCCTCGCTGGACTGTAACTTGCTACGCAGACCAGGCTGGCCTTGAATTTATAAACATCTGCTTGTCTCTGCCTCCCAAGTGCTAGGGTTAGAGGCATGTGCTAACATGTCTGGTTCTCCCCATGACTTAGGATCATACTGTGTAATTCAGGCCAGCCTTGAACATGCATGTAGCTCAAACTAGCCTTGAACTGGTGGCTTTCCTGCCTCAGTTTCCATAATACTTAATTTACTCTGTACCCCAGATTAAGCTTGAATTTATCTGCTGGCTTCAGCCTCTTGAATGCTAGGGTGACAGCCTTGTGCTTAGCTAATACACTCATTTATTTGTAGCTTCCATGATCCCTACTTTCCTGGGGCCACTGAGCTTGTGAGCTGGTAGCACCTATTGTGTGCAACCTGTCAGGGTATCCCATGGGTGCTCATCTCGGCTCTTTCCTGTTCTTGCCTATATTCCTCATTTGCTGTGGCTAGCCAGCCTGCTGGCCTCCAGCTGGTGCTCTGGGTGTGGGCAGTGCTGGCTCCCAGCTGCCTGGTCCCCCACTGAGAGCTCAGGCAGGGAGGGGCCAGCCTACAGCACCCACATGAGGAATAGCTGCCAAGCCACCCACCCCCTCTCCCTGGGGATTAATTGTTCCCAAACACGATCTGTATAATGCCTGCACCTCATCCCATCCTGCCTGGGCAGGCCCGGATGTCCCTCTAGCCAGGATGTGGGGACCTTCATTGGGTTATTCATGGTGGCCTAGCAAAGTGAGGCTAAAAGATGACCTTAGGAACTGTACCTACTAGCACATGCCTATCATTTTAGCTACTCAAGAAACTGAGAGAGGAGGATCTAAATTTCAAGGTTTGTCTGGGCTATGTAGTTCAAGGTCAGCCTGGACAAGTTAGTGAGACCCTAAATCAAAATACAAAATAAGATGACTCAGTGGGTGAAGTCATTTGCCACTAAGCAACATGAGTTTGGCTGTTGCGAAACTTACATTGTGGAAGTGCTCAAAAGTTGTCCTCTGATCTCTACAGGCACACTGTGGTGCATGCACACCAGACTCATAATTATTAAATATACAAAACCAATAAATAAATGCAACTTTTGAAGAAATGTGCAAAGATGTAGTTAACTGATACTGTGCTTGCCTAGCATCAAATAGTCCCTCAGTTCCACCCTTGGCATCACAAGGAGAATTAAGAAGCCGTAGGGTCTCCAGGCTTTACAAAAGTCCCAAGCCCGAGGACCTGGCTTGTCCAGATGCCCTGCCCTCTTTCTCCTTGGTTGGCCCTGGTCCAGGAGTTCTACAGCTCCCATAGGCTTCAGTGAAGGGGAGTCTCACACATTCATGAGTACTTGGATCATCTGCCATCAGAATTTTGTAAGAGCAGTTAGACATCCAAACTGTCCAGGAGCATGTGACTTTGAAGCTAGGGTGGCAAGCACTGGGTGGGGATGCATGTGCTACATAGAAAGCATCACACATGGGAGAGGGACTTCATTAGAACTACAGTGAAGTTTGTGTGTGTGTGTGTTAGGGAGGATGGAACACAGAGTTTCCAACATGCTACACAAATACTACTGAGCCATGCATGCTTCTGGCCACTCACTAAGGGACTGCAGGTACTCTACCACTGAGACATGTCCCCAGCCCCTCACTGGGGGATTCTAGGCAAGAGCTCTACCACTGAGCCA
>JADRCH010000159.1:564816-582046 GCA_019843965.1 Rhynchomys soricoides
CTGGGGGATTCTAGGCAGGGGCTCTACCACTGAGCCACGCCCCCTGGGGGATTCTAGGCAGAAGCTCTACTATGGAGCCACACTCCATCTCCTCACTGGGGGATTCTACTGTTGAACTGCACCCTCAGTATTCTTTCTCCCTTTTCTTCTATGACAGGGTCTTCCTAGCCATCTGAAGCTGACCTTTCTAACTCAGAACCCTCCCGTATCAGTCTTTTCAGTGGCTAAGATTACAGGTGTGTACCACCAGACCATGGCCTCTGCCTGCTTCTTAACCAACAGTGTTTCCTTGAGAGACCCCCTTTGCCACCCCTTCAAAGCTGAGAGTGGCTGCTGCTGGCAGATGAAAGTAGAAAACTCCGTGGTCTGGACACAGGCAGGGAGATCATCTGGGGCCATGCTCAGGTTCATCTCAGAGTCAAGGTCACATCTGAGTAAGAAGTTGAATGCCAAGATATACCATCTGGGGCCCTCCATTCTAAGTGCTGCTTTACAGGAGCCATGAGGACCTCAAGTTTTGCTTTGCCTGAAGCACCGGGAGTGTCCGGGGCTATGAGCAGAAGACAGTGAGCAGGAAGCTGGCACAGTGGGCCTGTAGGACACAGGCTATTGAATTACCTTCAATATCCTGTTACTGGACAACTTGGGGCCTGACTCTGGCCTGCTGATACCTGGGGGCTTTTGCTGCCTTTAACTCCCTTCTTTTGTCTCCCTTGCCAGGCATGGCTCTGGGAATCCCACCCTCCCCATCTCAGGGAACTTCCCTTGATGGATCTTACCTGGCTTAGGTGGTTTTCCTCCAGGTCCCAGAGCTGTAGAGGGAAGAGATGATGAAGGGCAGGGAGGAGGTAACCCACCTTTCTCCCCATTGCCTCCTTTTTTCTTTGGTATCAGATAGGGTCTTATCATAGCCCAGGCTGGCCTCAAATTCACAATATAACTGAGAATGACTTTGAACCCCTAAACTTTTTGCTTTCACCTCCCAAGTTTTGGCATCATAGGCACCCCCCATCTCTTAATACGTATCCACCCTTTAACCCCACCCTCCCCCAGTAGAAAGTGAGGGTTGCATGTGGGTCTCTTCCCTAAGTGCTAAAGATGTCCAGAGAGTCCTCTTGTTTAGACCTGGAGCCTCTGGGAGCCCAGCTCTCCTTCTGAATTTTCAGTTGAAGGGCAGCTTCTCTGTTTTGTTTTAAGACTGTCTCATGTAGCTCAGGCTGGTCTTGAACTTGCTACGTAGTCAAGGATAATTTTGAACTCTTGGTCCTCCAGCTTCTACTTTCAAAGTGCTGGGTTATAGGCATGCACCAATATCTCCAGTAATTCCTCAAATTTTGGTTTTTTTTCCCCCCTCCAAAAGGATTTCATCTCACCTGGCAGGAATGCTGGGGATCAAAGAAATATAAAAGTAGGAAGGGGCCATGAGGAAAATCAACAAGAGTAGAGGGCCCTAAAGGGGCCATCAGGGTCTTGTTTAGAATTCGGTTTCTTTCCCAGGGGAGAAACCTGTATAACAAGGGCCCTTTAGTTGCTGAGATCTCAAGACATCTGATGGCGGTTGGGGTGTGTGTGTGTGTCATGATGTCCAGATCCTTCCACTGAGGGATCTAAGGTTAGTTTCTGAGCTTACCTCCTCCTCCTCCCAGGCCTCCGATACCAGCCCCTGTTGTGTGTGTTGAGAGAGGGAGGGAGAGAGAAAGAGAGAGAGAGAGAGAGAGAGAGAGAGAGAGATATCAAAGATCAGCATCCTTCCACATAAACTGCACCCCCCTATCTAGTGCCAAGTTCTAGCTGACTTTGGGCAAGTCAACCTCTGTGACCCTCACTCTCCTGTTCTGTCTTACTGGCTTAATCGTCTTGTGTCGGTTTGTCCTAGGATGGAGCTTGAGATTCACATTAGTTATTTTCTTCCCATTTTTTCATGTATGTGTCTGGTATGCATGTGCATATACATGCATGTATGAATGCGCGCTCGTGTGTGCGTGCGCGCGCACACACACACACACACACACACAGACATGTGCATATGGAGGCCCAAAGCTGATGTCTAGAATCATCCCCCATCATTCTTCCACCTTATTCATTGAGGCAGGATGTCTCAATCAAAACCAGAGCTCGCTGATGTGGCTAGTCTTGCTGGCTAGCTCACTCAGTGTGATAGGCATTCACCATAGCATCCTGTTTATGTGCTGCTGGGGATGTAACTCAGGGCTTCACACATGCTAGGCAAATACTCCCCCAGCTGAGCCACATCTGCAGCTTAGTTGCTCCATTTCTCTTTTCTCCTCTTTTTGCCTCCAGTGGATTGCCAGGAGTGGGATTAATACTCCAAGGACTGTGAACCTTCCGGTGACAGGAATGTGTGAAGGCGCCAGGCTCCTGACAGTGGAGATTATGCCCCATCTTGTATGATATTTATGCTTTTAAGAGCTGTTCCATCAGCAGCTCTCTTTAGGATGGAGACTGGCTCTTGCTATGCAGCTCAAGATGGCTTTGAACTCTTGACTTTCTATGTCTGCCTTCACATCTAACTCCGTTAATTGCATCATTTTTTGTTCGTTTTCTTTTGTTTTTTGTTTTGGTTTTTTAAAGCAGGGTCTCACACAGCCCAGGCTGGCCTGAACTCTCTCTCTATAGCCAAGGATAGACCTTGAATATCTGTCCTCTTTGCCTATACTTCCTGAATGCTAGGATTGCAAACAAACCACCACACCTGGTTTGTGCAGAGCTTGGGATGGGACCCAGGGTTTCACACACGCTAGGCAAGCACTTTAATAATTGAGCCACATTCCCAGCCTGATTAACTGCTTCAGAAAGTGGGCCTGATTTGCAGATCCTTGGTGGCAGAAATTTAAGTGTTATAACATCTCTGGCCCATGAAATAGCTCAGTGGGTAAAGGCACTTGCTGCCAAGTCTGACAGTTTGAGTTCCATTCCTGGGACTCACACGGTGGTAGAAAAAATCTGATTCCCAAAACTAGTCCTCGGAGCTGGGCATGGTGGTGCATGCTTTTAATTCCAGCACTCCAGAGGCAGAGGCAGGTGGATCTCTGTGGGTTCCAGGGCAGCCAGAGATAGATGCACAGTGAAACTGTCTCAGCAAACAAATTAAAAAGTAAGAACGAATGAACCAAATAAAAGAGTTGTCCCCTGACTTCCACCTGCAAGCCCTAAAAAGAAATGTAATAAAAATGTTTGAAAATATTCTATCTCATGAACAGTTCATCCCCATCTGTCACACATAGGTGTGTGGACACTTTATGTACATTACCTGGATAATAGAATCCACCGGGAACTCCCCCAGGAAGTCCACCAGGCACAGCTCCTGGAACCCCTAAAAGAAAGGAAGTAGATTCTTTGGTTAGTCAGGCTTACCGAACTTGCTTTAAAAAAGATATTGATAATGACTGTGGTATTGTTTGTCTGTCGATTAATGTCTGTGGCCAAACAACTCCCATTTACATTTTTTTTGTTCCTTTTGTGTTTGTGTGCTTAGCAAGCACTCTACCACTGAGCCACGCCCCCAGCCCTTCCCTGGGGGATTCTAGGCAGGGGCTCTACCACTGAGCCACGCCCCCAGCCCCTTCCTGGGGGATTCTAGGCAGGGGCTCTACCACTGAGCCACGCCCCCAGCCCCTCCCTGGGGGATTCTCGAAAGACATTCTACCACTGAATCATGCCCCAGTTCTTGGTTTACCGAAACAAGGTCTCACTATGTATTTCAGACTGGTCTTGATCTTGTAAACAGCCCTCGCGCCCCCCCCCCCCCCCGCACATCCCAGACTCCTGAGTGGCTGGGATCATGGGCGTGAACCACCACACCTGGCTTTGTATTTTCTCATTCTCAAAGTGTCTCAATGAAGTCAGAAGGGCAGAAATTCTGAATGTAGTTCCACCAGACTTGAAATCAGGCCCAGAGAGGTTAAGGGAAGTGGCTGAGGCCACACAGCTGGATAAACACGAAGCTTGGAATGAACCCAGGCTACTTCTCTGGGCAGGAGGCTTAACACTGTTGCTGAGAGGGGCCCCTGCCTGTGGCTGTGGGTGGTCTCTGGGCAAGGGACTATACTTACCTGTTCTGCCCACTGAGTTCTCTCAGAGCTGGGCAGCATGGCTGGAGGAGCTCTAAGAGGACAGGCTGGGTGGTGACACCAGTTAGGAGATGCTGCTTCTGCCTGGAGTCAGCCATTCTCACTCTGATAGAATAGTGTGAGGAGGCTTGTGTCCTAGGCTCCTGGGCAGCTTTCTTTGGGTGGGGTTCTGGTCATCTGACCCAGGGCTGTTTTGGGAGGTGCCAGGGACTGGAGGGGGTGGGAACACCATGAATGAGCAAGTCAAATAGTTTCCTAAGGAACAGTTAACTCCAAGCCAAGGTCACGAGTTCAGTCCCCAAAGATCAGCCAAAGCTCTCATTGGAGAATATTACAGATGCTGGCCCTGAGCTGTTGTCATGGCAACAAATAGAGACTCCTATACTGAATCATGACCTCTAACCTTGACAAGTCACTTTGTCATCATGGCCCAGCTCTGCCTTGCTGAAGGGATCCCGAGAGTCACATGGTAGGGGGACACAAGGTGGGTGCCAAGCAGTCATGTAGCTTGGCAGTAGGTCCAAGGAGACCTCTCAGCCAGATGTCTGTGTGTCTGGCCTCAGAGACTCAGTGACAATACACAGCTGGGCCTGCCTGGTTGTTGGGCCTTGTCAGCTCAGCAGAGTTGGGAATGTCTGGCTGCCATGGGCAGATTGGGCTAAAATCCTGGTGCCACCACCTCCTGGGGTCTGTGCCCTCTCCTCTCCTGACCCTCAAGAGACTGCATGTCAGGCCTGGATGGTCTGTGCAATCTGCTCAGTGCTTGGGAGACTCGGGAGGGGGAGTCTGCAGGAAATAAGCCTTCTAGTGTTATCCTGAGCTGCCAAACACACATGGCCCCCAGCCTTTGATGCTCCCTCTGGCTCTGGCCTCCAGCTATGAGCTTCATGCGTACAGAGAGAATCTCTGCCTTTCCCCTCTGCCGTTGCTCCACATCTTTTCCTGTTCTCCAGCCCAAGAGCTGCCTGCTGGAAACAACATGGTGGGTCGGAAGGGTGAGGGGACCCAGGACAGAACCCTCTGGCTTCTCTCCTTGCTCCTCACCAGCTGTGTGATCTCAGGCAAGTAACTCAGTCTCCTCAGTGCCAGGATTACAGGCTCTGCCATCACACCAGGTTGATTCCAGTGCTGGGAATAAAACCCGAGGCTTTGTGCTTGCTAGGCACGCACCCTGCCAACTGAGCTCCTCTCCCCAGCCAAGCCCCACCCCCCACTCCCCATTGTTGGTGTGATGTCCGCTGCCTCACATGGGTTGCAAGCTTTCAAACAGAAGAGGACAGATCTGGTCATACCCAGCACAGGGTGTAATTGTTAAGAGAAAATGCTGGTGACTTGGCTCCTGTTTTCTCTCAGTTCTTGGCTAGGGCCATGTATACAGTAGGTACTTAATAAATGATGAGGGAGGGAGGCAGAGAGATTGTGTCCCTCTCAAGCCCCCTGGGGGCAGGCTTGCTGAACCTCACTTCCTCTCTCTTGGGGTCCTGCTCTTTGAAACCCCACTATAACTAGGCTCCTTCCCGAGGAAGCTGTTAACTTCCCTCGCTCCAGCTCCTCCCTCTGCTGTCCACAACCATGCTTCATAGCTCAGTAACATTGTTCCACCTTCACCCCCAACCCAGGACAGATAGCTGGAATGCTATTTTGCTACAGATTCTCACTATGTAGTCCAAGCTGATTTTGAATATGAGATTCTCCAGGCTCAGCCACTAGGGTGTTGGCACGGCAGGGGTGTGCCACCATGCCTGGCTTCAGTTTTTGATTCCTGTTTTTCACTGAGAACACTGAGAAGGCTGAGTAGCTGCCGGTCTCTTGACCGCTAAGCCTGATGACTTGAGTTCAATCCCAGAATCCACATGGTGGAGCGGAAGAGCTGACTCCACAGAGCTGTCCTCTGACCACCACCCCCGCCATTGTGTATGCACAACGGATGTACAAAGAATAGCAGACTCTGGGTAGGACATGATGACACATACCTGTAATCCCAGTACTCAGAGGTTTGAGGTCATGATGCATGCACTTCATAGGCAGTTCAAGGCCAGCCTGGGCTATATATAGGGAGTTCAAGGCTTTCCTGGGCTACACAGAGAGGTTCAGGCTAGCCTGTGCAATATAGCAAGCCCTGTGTCTCAAAACCATACACTGCTCGAGGTGGCCTCCTCCCCAAGGATCTTCCTCCCCACCCTCTCTCTTGGTACCAGCAGGGTCTCCTACCGAGAACACCCTCACCTCCCTCCAAGTCCTTCCTTTCTCCAAGGCTTCCATCCTGTCGTCTCCCAGCCTGCCATGGCTCCTCCTGCCTTCAGGGCTCAGCGGCCACAAGCAGCTGGCTTGGAACACACTTGTGTCTTGTTTTATGTGGGTCTGGCTCGTTCCTCTAGCTAGCCTGGGGCGGATCTTGTCTCTCACATGTGAGGATCATGACCTTAGACTTGTAGGGATCAGAACAGTCCACTGGCTTGGGCTAGAACCCCTGAAAACATCCCTAAATTCTCTGCCTGTAAGCTCTCTGGGATCGGAAACTCATCAGCCTCATTTTGTCTGTGTGGTCTCCACAGGCTTCCTCCTGGATGGCAGCCTACTTCTCAGTCTCTAGGATTGATTTTTGGTTTGCCTTCCTCTCTTCCTTTCCCCTCTCCTCCGTTTCCCTTCCTTCTCTTCCCTAACTCCCCTCCCCTTCCCTCTCCTATCCGCCCCTCCTCTTTTCTTCTTTTTCCTTTCCAACACAGAGTCTTTCTTTGTAGCTCAGGCTAGCCCCCTGAACTCTTGATGTAGCTCAGGCTGGTTTTGTCCTGCTAATTACAGGCCTGTATTCCCATGTCCAGTTGAACTTAACTTTTCTCTCAGATAAGCTCAGATTCTCTGGAGTACCCTCCCCGAGACCTCTCCTCTTCTGTCACCTGTTTATGTACCAGTCGCCTCTGACTTAGGGAATCAAATCTTAGAAATTGGGCTGGGGAGGTCAGAAATGGTGATGAGCACTGGAGAATGCAGACAGGAGGATTGGTGCAAGTCTGAGAGGCCAGTATGTGCTACATACCATGTTCTAGGTCAGTCAGAGCCATATATTTCAGACTCTAAACCAACTGTGTGTTTTAACCTTAGAAAATTAGAGCCAGGTTCAGTGGCTCACAGCTGTAATCCCAGCACTTAAGAAGTGGAAGAATCAGGAGTTTAAGGTCTCTCTCAGCCACATAGTGAGTTAGAGACCAACTAGGGCTATATGAAACCCTGTCTCAACAAAGCAAGCACATGAACAAAATACAAAAAGAAATAAAAAGAAAAAAATCTACCTTAGGGGTTGGGCATACAGCTCAGAGGAAGAAGACTTGTCTAGCATACACCAAGGCCATGGGTTCAGTCTCTAGCACCACAAATAAACAATATAAATAATGAACAAAACCTTAGAAAAATCAAAGATAGGAACTAATCAGCCCCTTAGCAAATTGTAGGAGAATATGCCACTTTACACGTCCCTGTCCCATCTCAGTGGATATCTTTTTAAATTGTGTTTTCATCATATTGTCATCTCAGCAAGCAGCTATCAAGTGGCTACTCTTTCCCTTGCCCCCAAATCTTGCTGATTCTTAGGGTCTGGGCCCTAAACAATAGGAATGTTTCTTCCTTCTTGCAGGCCAGGGAAACCTAGAGGCAGCCAGATGAAGCGCCTTAGCCTGGTATCTACATTTGACCTTCGATTTGCTGCCAGGAGGTTCAAAGACCACGGGAAGCAGGGCCAACGGGCCCTGGCAGGGGGCTCTGCCAAGCCAGAGTCCACTGGGGCAGCCTGGATTGAGCAGATAAAACCTCACTGAGCTGTTTGTTGCGGGCACAGAGCAGACTGCCAGGCGCTTTTCAAAAGCTGCCCGTGCTCCTGTGGGTGGGCGAACTGTCCCTTGCTTCAACAAGACACACAGAGCTGGATCAAGGGACTAAATCTTTGGCTGTGCATCAGAGGCACCTGAGGAACTGTTAAAACTCCCTCAATTGGGATCCTCCACAGATCAAATAAAGGAAGAAGTCGTGGGTTACAGCATTGACCCGGGTGACTGTCATAACCTGATGGGTAGAAATCTCCTGAGACAAACCTTCAGGGAACAAATGATGGGAGGGATATTGAAAACATTCCTGGTGTCAGGGAGAACATTGAACTTAGTTTTATGTCTATTGTGCCCCACTCTCAACACACGCTTTTTCGAAAAAGGAGTTTCATGTAGCCCAGGCTAGCCTACAATTCACTACATAGATGACCTTAAACTCCCGATCCTCCTGCCTCAACATCTCCAAAATGCTAAGATAGGCAAAAGACAGGCATGCTACCATGCCTGATGTTTTTTTCTTCTAGTGACCTTTGACTTTATTCTTTTTTCGTGGGTGTGGTGGGGGTAGAGTCTCACTACATAGCAGAGGCTGCTTCCTGAGAGCCGGGACCACAGCTCTTGGAACTCACTCTGTAGCACAGTTCCTGAGCCACCACGCCTGGCTCAAACAACCTTTTAACATAGGGGCTGCAGCAAGCCAATGTTCAAAGAAAATGCTATTATTACCCCCATCAGTGACAAGGAACTGATGTCCATTCCCCTGGACATGTTCCTCTTGGGGAGACTGGGCTTCCCCAGGACCAGACAGGTATATGTGACCAGTGGTCAACTCCTCACAGAACTCTGACTTCTTTGGACTTCAGCAGACTCTGAACAAATCTTGAAAGATATCAATTCTCATGCCTCTTACTTGAACCTGGTGACTCTGGCTACTTGGGACAGAGTTGAGATTTCTCTTCACAGGGAATAATGGCAACTGAGTATGGAGTGATATCACCCAGGCTACAAGGGGAGGGGTTGCTCTACCCTTAAAGGAAGGCTCTGCCCCAGGGCTGGCTCTCCCCAATAGTCCCTGGCACCTCCCCCACTCCATCTGGTTTTTGGACCCAGGGCAGAAAGCTAGCTGATGTTAACGTCCAGGGACCGCCTTAGGCTATCTTGGGCTCTATTACTGTACCTTTCAAGAAAGGGGCTTATGCAGCCCAGGCTAGCCTTGAATTCCCTATACAGCTTAGTATGACCTTGAACTCCTGACTTTTCTGCTTCTACCCCCTGAGAGCTGGGACAACAGGTGTGAGGCACACCACCTCTGGGTTTTGTGGAGCTGGGGATGGAATACAGAGCCCCGAGCTAGAGGAGAACTCTACTAGCTGAGCCACATCTTTAGCCTTCTTGTATTGAGACAAGCTCTCCGACTTGATAGCATCCTGTGTCAGGTGTGGATTTCATGCCTGGCTTCAGCTTCCCTATTTGTAAAGATTTGTAAACAATTTCTTTATGATGAACTAGTATAGCCATCCAGGGAGGACGGTGGGCAGATGTTAGGAGATCACATCTGGGGCAGGAGGGTCAGGTGACCCAGAAACACTGCTCCTAACTATTGGCTGGCCACTGTTGCAGGGTCCTCTGTTGGTGCCTACAACCTTCAGCCTCGTCCCAGTCCAGGAACTCTTGTTTTACAGTGGGTTCCTAGCCCCAACAAGTAAGTCCCATGGAGCAGATGCTGTTCTCATTCAGCCTCCGACCACAGCCCTGTCCCGCCCCGCCCTGCAACCTCCTGTCCCCAGTTCAAGTTCAGGTTCCCACGAAAGCTCAGTTCAAGTTCAGGTTCTTATGGAAATCAGACCCTAGCAGGTGGTTCATAGGCTCACACCTCCTTCCCCACAGTCCATCTGGGAGGGGTCTCCTTCCTCCACCATAACCCAACGTGCCTGGTCAGGACACATATCAGATGACCAAAATGATAACTTGAGGCTCAGTGTAGCCTCTGATACCAGCCATGCCCTGTTTGCCAGGAGATGGGCACTTTCCCCAGCTCACACCCTGGCCTGTACTCCACCTCAATAGACTGTCATACAGACATGGACTCACACACGCTCACACACACACAGTGATGTCCTACACCTGGGCACCAGACTTCTTTAGGACTTTTTTTTTGGACACAGCCTGATGTAGCCCAAGCGGCCTTGAACTTACTATGCACGATGTCTTGAATTCCTGATCCTCCAATGACCACCACACAGGTATGAGTCACCACGCCCACCTAGTTCACTCAGAGCTTTGAGAATGTTCAGCATGCACTCCATCAACGGAGACATCCTCAGCGCTCTTAGTTGTTCTTGAGATGGGGTCTGGTTGGCTTAGAACTTACATGTTGGGCTCACAGGTGTGGCTCACCATGCCCAGATGGGTGTTGGACTTTGGCAGATCCCATCAGACAACTTCCCGATGGCCTCCCTGCACCTTCACCTGCCTAGGAATGGACTTGTGAACAGACCTTCATACCTTTCCAGACACTTTCTTCAGGAACATACTTGGCCAGAACCTCTAAGTGACACCTGTGCAACATAATATGAAACACACGAACACACGCGCGCGCGCGCGCGTGCACACACACACACATACACACACACACGCTCACACGCACACACGGAATCCCAACATCTCCAAGCAAAGACAAACCAGGATTGTCTCTCCCCAGGCTGGTATGTACACAGGTATGCACAGGTGTGCAAACCGCCACCACCATTGGGAAAGCACTCAGGTGATGCAGAGGACCCCTTCGAGCTTGGACAGAAGGTAAGGGCCATCCTGACTGGCAGAGTGTAGCTTTGACAGGACCCCTAACACGGAGCTGGCTCCCAAGAGGAGGCGGTTCCCAGGACCCTCCCTGTCTCCAAGAGGGGGATCTGGAGGTGAAGGGCTCATCCATCTCCGGGATTCCCCATCAGTCTTGCCACCTGGCTGGCAGGGTCCCGCAGATTGTGGACAGTGTGGGACCGGCGAGGGGCCCCTTACCTCCAGGCTGCGCGGGATGGAGGAGGTTGAGCAAGAGGATCAGCAAGACGCCAGGCTGCGGGACTGCCGCTGTCAGACCCGCCATCTCGGGGAGGACTGCCCCAGCCTGCTCTCTGCTCCTCGTTTTATCCCCAAAGCGTAATTGCTGCCTGGTAGGCTGCTGTGAGGGAAGGAGGGAGGGAGAGAGGGAGGGTGGGAGGAGGGCGGGAAGAGGGGGGCCTGGGGGAGGGGGCCGCGAGGGAGGGGGCAATTACGAAAGGCCAAGCTTGCAAGCCTCCTAGGCTGAATCTGCCTGGACTATGGGTCTATTTTCCTGCGCGCGCGCGCACACACGCGCACGCGCGTACACACACATACACACACACACACACACACACACACACACACACACACACACAGTGATGCGAGCCCGCGTGCACTGCCCCCCCCCCCCATTGCTTTCCCGCTTTCCCTCTGTAGCTGTTTGCTTGCTCCTGGCCCTGTTCCCGCCAGAAAGTGCGAGGGGGCCTTTGCCAGGACAGCCCTCTGGAGAGGAAGCAGGAGGGAGGGCCCAGGCAGCCCGGCCAAAAAATCCCAACCCTAGCCAAGGCTGGAGTAGCCAGGCCCCCGCCCCTCTGCCTGGGCCCCAGGCCCAGTGTGGGGACACAGGCCAGCTGTCCCGCGCCTCAGCTCCCACCCTGGCCCTGCAGACACCCCGACACCCCCAAGCCTGTCTAGAGACAGACTTTACCCAAAACTGGGTTGGGTAGGTTGATGGGGCTAAGGGAGTCTGCCTATAGAGTTCAAGGTCTTGCCGGCAGAACTGTCTGGGAGAGAAAATCGGATGGGCATGGCACCATGGGGCATTTTAGGGACAGATTAGGAACCTTGACATACGATCTAGTTCATCGTGGTTGAGTCAAAGTCTTAGCCATTTGTTTGAAGCCAGGGAAAGTGTGTTGGACAAGTCTAGGGTCTATGGTTGCAGAGACCAAGGGACTGAGGTCAGGCTTGGGAATGAAAGCCATGTATTTAGTGTCTCCCTAGGGCTCAAAGATGATCCTTGCTTAAGGTGTTGGTTGATTTTGTACAGGCCATGGGCACAGCTTCGCACCATCCCTGAGCAAACCACAGTGTCCAACAGAGATCATACTGGGTCCTAGGTGCCTGGAAGGGAACATGGGGGTGGGAGCCCTGTGTAGATGACTATTAACTCAGTATTTTCGTTGTTGCTTGTTCACCACCTGTCCAATGCTCTCGCTTGCATCTGGAAACTGATTCCCTTGGCTGCTCTGTGAAGGCTTGGGGATGCTATTCTCCTTCTGGCCAGAAGGGGGCAGCCTTTGCTGAACCAGCAGAGACAGCCCTCCAGTAAAGCTTGCAATCAGTGCCCTGGCCACCCTGTCTCTGAGCATATAGGGACCCTGGGAGGCTTTAAAGAATGTGAAGGGTGGGTCAGGGGAAGATTATCTCATTCAGGCTCCTGCATTATGTGGAGGACAGGAAAGGGAGATGGTTGCTTGCTGTATACAGGTCATAGTTGGTTAGTGGAAAAAGTCGAGGCCATAGGTCCTGGAGTCTTTCTCCTGCAGGAGGTGGTGCAGAGGGGTGAGTTAGAGATTTCTTGTCCAGTCCAGGGCATAGAGGAGTCTGCAGAGATGACAGCGTTGGCAGGGGTGGAGTGGGAGATCAAAGGCAGGTGGCTTAGGTGGATCTGGGCTAATTTTCAGGTCTCTTGTGTTTTCTTCTTCTTCTTCTTCTTCTTCTTCTTCTTCTTCTTCTTCTTCTTCTCCTTCTCCTTCTCCTTCTCCTTCTCCTCCTCCTCCTCTTCTTCCTCTTTCTTCTTCCTTCCATTTCTTCCCCTATAACTCTTTCTTCTCTTTCCTTTCTCCCCTTCCCATGTCTTCCTCTTCCTTCTGTCCCCCTTTCCTCCCTTCCTTTCTCCTTCTGTCTCCTTCCCCCTTCCTCTCTTTCCATCTTTCTTCCTCCCCCTCCCTCCCTCCCTCCTATCTCTCCCTTCTTCCCTTTCTTCCAAGATGCTCATAGTCTCACTATATAACCCAGGCTGGCCTGAGCTCCAGATCCTTCTGACTCAACCTCCAGAGTATTGGGATGACACTTGTGTACCTCTGTACCTAGCTAGTACCAGCACTTTCTAGGGGGACAACTTCTCTGTAGAGCACACTTGTCTCATCTGTTAGCTGGTTTCAACTATCCTTAACTAGGAAGATGAACACAAAGACAAAGAAAGCTTGGGCACGCGTTTCTGCCTTGAGCCCAGACATGTTCTGTGTCCATTTGGTACCAACAGTACCATGGCTGAAGCTAGGTCTGCAATCTCTGCCCCCGTTCGTGGTGTAGCTGTCTGGCTGAACCGAGTCTATACTGTGTCAGTCCGAGATCTTAGACAATCTTCCCCATCCCATGATCTACCCACCCATGACATTACCAGAATTTTAGAAAAGGCAGACATGATAGGAGGATCATTTCAAGCTTGGCATGGTGCTTGGGTGGCTGGAGCAGGAGGTCATAGTGTTTAGTTTCATTGTGTGTGCACGTGCCATGGCATGCATGTGGGGATCAGAGGACACTGCTCCCACCAAGTGGGTCCTGGGACTTGAACTCAGGTCATTGGGCTACTCAAGAAGCTTCCTTTACTCCCCAAGCCTTCTTAATGGCTGGAGGGTAGAGTATTTGATACCAGCCTGAGATATATAGCAAGCTCCAGGTTAGCCTGGGCTCCTTTGCAACACATAATTTTAAAAAGCAGAAGAGAAGGGTGTAGTGGTACATCTCCGGAATCTCAGCACTTGGGAGGCAAAGGCAGGAGGATCAGAAGTCCAAAGTCATCTATGTTATGTAGTGAATCTGAGGCCAGCCTGGGCTACATGAGATCCTTTAAAAAACCCTAAAAATAAAAAACTGAACCAAAACATGAGAGAGGAACTAAAATATGAGAGAGAGAGAGAGAGAGAGAGAGAGAGAGCACAAACCATCTAAGAAACTGCATAGCATGTTTCTTATGTAGTGTGTTAATTTTGGGGATGCCCTGGGTGTACAGACTACAAGATCCTAAAGTTCCCAGAACAGCCCTCGATAAAGACAGGGACTATGCCTTGGGCATGGTTTGAGGCTCCGAGTCCTGGGTGGAGGAGAGTAGGGGTAGAGATCTGGGCCCCACTTCTCTCGGAGTAGTGACGCGGGCAGGAACTGGCTCTCAGACTTGCAAACCACAGTCTGCTTGGAGCTTTATTAATTCCAGGACTGGAAAAGAGACTGGAGCCAGCAGGAGAGCTTTACTGTGGGATCCAGGAGAGGTATAGAGCGAGGACTTGCTTCAGGCTGCTGGGCCGGGGCCCTGCTTCCTGCCCCAGTTTCTGGCCTCTTGAACTCAGTGTTTTAGCTTACCCTGCATGTGCCTGCAAAGGGTACATGACCCCAGATTCTCTGCCTGCTCATCCACATAAGTTAACACAGCACATGCACTGATAAGGCAAATGTGAGGAATGACAGTCATGGGCTCACATCCATTTATTAGCCAGTTGCTTGAATATTCCAAAAATCCAGCCGTCCTCAAGTGCTTGGTGCCACTTCTCTGGATAGTGGACAGATAAAATGAGCTCATTTACAAAACTACCCTCAAAAAAAAAGCCCCAGCATGGCTGGGGGCCTTTGACCAAGATCATTGACAAACTCTGATGCCTGCTGGGTGCCTAGCTCGCTGTAGGTTGAGGGGTACCAAGGAGAGTCATTTGGACAAAGTGATAGGGTCCTGCTCCTCAGATGCGCTAGCTGGAGGGACAGAGTGTACAGGTTCTATGTGGCTCTAAGAACAGCAGCGATTTGTGCAGAGACCCTCAGTAACCATTCAGACAAAGTTTAGCCGTTTTGTTTCTTTCTTCTACAGTACTGGGGATAACATCTGGGGCTTTGCATTGGTTAGGCAGACACTGTACCACTGAGCCACGCCCCCAGCCCCTCCCTGGGGGATTCTAGGCAGGTGCTCTACCACGGAGCCACGCCCCCAGCCCCTTCCTGGGGGATTCTAGGCAGGTGCTCTACCACTGAGCCACGCCCCCAGCCCCTTCCTGGGGGATTCTAGGCAGGTGCTCTACCACTGAGCCACGACCCCATCCTCTTACTGGGGGATTCTAGGCAGGTGCTCTACCACTGAGCCACGACCCCATCCTCTTACTGGGGGATTCTAGGCAGGTGCTCTACCACTGAGCCACGACCCCATCCTCTTACTGGGGGATTCTAGGCTGATCCTTCACTACTAACCTTAGCTATTTTTTAAAAAACTTTTTATTTCAAGACAGAGTCTTGCTAAGTGGCACAGGATAGTTTTGAACTTGCTTACTATTTAGCACAGGCTGGCCTTGAAATCTGATCCTCCCACCTCAGTCTCCTGAGTGGCTAGGGTGACAGGCATGTACTACCATTCTCTGTTCCTCCCAATCCCTGTATGACCTGCTCAACCCACTCCCTAGCCTTCCTTCCCTGACTGGCCCAGGTTCCCCAGCCCCTAGGCATTTGCTGTTGAGTCTCCAGCTCCTGGCATGTCTTCTACCTGCTCCTTGAACCTCTTTGAAGAGCTATGGAACAGGTTCCTTTGGGCTCAATTCAGGTATTTCCTTTTTATTACCTCCACAGTGAGTCGCTATCATGGCCAGCAGACGAAGGACCCACCAGCTTTGCTATGTTGAACTAACAGTACCAATGAGACTTCAGGAAATGCACGGGGGGGGGGGGGAGATGCCTCAGCACCGCTGCCAGAAGCCATCACCTGTGGAGAGCTTTACTTCAGCATCTTTACCACAATTTCTTTAAAAAAAAAAATTATCTTTATTTTCTGCACATTGGTGTTTTGTGTGCATGTATGTCTATATGACAGTGTCAGATCTCGCATCCCGAGGGTATGCCTTGGGTTTTCTTTCTCATCCATAGAGTACATTGTTAAGATCTCCCTGCTCTGTGGGACTCTGGTCTAGTGAGAGGAACAGACCCATTTTGAGGCTAGCCTGGGCAGAACTGAAATCAGTAAACACCCTGGTTCTGTTTTGTCTTTGGTAAATTGAAGACCTGCTGGCAGTCATGCACACTTTAGTGTGAATAATAGCTTCACCTCTTGCTAATCCCAGAGGAAATGGAGTTAACAGGTTACATTAGTAGGAGAACATGGGTTTTCATACTGAGCTTTGGAAAGGAAATATGGATTAATTGAGACCGGGATCCAAGGACAGAACATGCTTTTCCCCAGCTTCCGGTCACACACAAGGGGCTTATTTCCCTTTGGATTTGTTTTAATTACTAGTGAATATTTATTTTTAAAAATTTTTGTGGTGATATGGATGAGATCCAGAACCTCATTCGAACACTATCAACTGAGCTACACTCTCAATGTCCTGACACCCATTTAAACTGTATGACCTGGGCTGGCCTTGGATTTGCAATTCTCCTCTCCCAGACTCTTGGAGTACAGGGCTTATAGGAGTGTACCACTAAGTCCAGCTCTCCCTCTGATTTTTAAATATCCTAATAGCTCAATAAGATAAAAGAAACCCAGAGTTGGTACTATGGCTCAGTGGGTAAAGGGGCTTGCTGTTAAACCAGTGGATCTGTGTTCGATCCTTATAACTCATAAGGTGGAAAGTGAGATTCACTTCTGGAAGTTGTCCTCTGACTTTTGCATGCAGGATGTGGTGTGAGCACACACGCACATACACACACACAATAAATAAATAAACAAATAAATAAATAGAATAATAAAAAGCTAAATAAATATTAATTTTCATAATATGCTATATTGAACCAACACACTTGGGACATTATCCTTTTGCAGTCATAAGACATTTTACATTCTGTTTTTTGTCCTAACTCTTGAAGGGCTGCTGTGTTTTTACATTTAGAGTTTATCTTCTTTTGGATTAGCTACTTTTAATAGTTCAATTAACTCCAGCTGGCAGTGGCCCTGGCAGAAGAAAGTGAAGGTTTAGACTAAAGTGGGATGAGCCAGGATGGGGGCAAACTATGACGGATGGGGTGGTAACAAGCACAGATATGGATGTAGATCCTTCTCTATGAAGACTTATGGCAACATGGAGCCTGGGAGCCAGCTGAGGTGGCTATAACCCCAGCATGGAGGACTGTGAGCTCCAGGCCAGCCTGAGCTACATAGTGAGACCCTGACTTAAAATAAAATTATAATACTAGAAACCTGGGAGCGTAGCTCACTGGTAGAATACCTGCTTAGAATCCCCCAGTGAGTGGCTGGGGTGTGGCTCAGTGGTAGAGCACCTGCCTAGAATCCCCCAGGAAGGGGCT
>JADRCH010000159.1:582056-615864 GCA_019843965.1 Rhynchomys soricoides
AGAGCACCTGCCTAGAATCCCCCAGGAAGGGGCTGGGGGCGTGGCTCCGTGGTAGAGCACCTGCCTAGAATCCCCCAGGGAGGGGCTGGGGGCGTGGCTCAGTGGTAGAGCCCCTGCCTAGAATCCCCCAGTGAGGGGCTGGGGGCGTGGGCAGTGACAGAATGCTTGCCTATAATCTTTCATTGAGAGGCTGGGCATATGCCTTAGTGACAGAGTAACGTGGCTAGTAGTATATGCCCGTCCCTGGATCCCATCCCTGATGTCACAGAAAACAAAAGAAAAAGCATCAAGAATCAAACAACAAGTCATATCTGTGGGTACAGTCTATGGCACCATTTGGCAAACTGAGGTAGAAGATGGCAGCCTGCTGAAGGGCAGGTGTAGAAAGGAATCCCTTCCCACAAATGTATTTGTCTTCCCTTCACTGCTGCCCTGGGATGCCCTGGCTGCAGCACAGCATGTTTCTGACCCAGCAGCCCAGCACTTTCTCTCAGACCCGGCTGTTTGTGCGTCTGAATCATTTGTCAGTCTGGGTCGTTGGCTGGTGTGAGTCGTGAGCCCAGGGGGTGAGTGTCCTGGACTGGCTGTTTTCATATCGCCTCACGAGCTGTCTGTCTGCTGCTGTCTGGGGGAGCAGAACATAACAAGCTGGGCTCTGTGCACCCCCTCCCCAGGGACACAGAACAGAGGAGTCCAGAACACGTCTTTCATGTGTTTGACACTTAACAGTTTACAGAGAACACATCTCTAGTTTTGATTGGGGATATTATTATCCCCGTTTATAAACAGAGGGGTTAGGAGGCCTGTCTACACCCACAGAGAAAGCTCAGTTCTCATCTCCTTAGATCTAAACTCTAAGCCGCTTGTCATGTGCAGAGAGGCTCACAACAAATTCCATTACAGTTACTCTTGCACCCTCTACCCGAGTCCCAAATCTAGGTATCCCCTGAGGACAATGGTCTCCCGCCTTGTCAGCTCCCCCCTCATCCCACGCTTATTTATTTTGAGACAGAGTCTCATGGAGCCCAGACTGGTATCGAACTTGCTAGGTAGTGGCAGATGACCTTGACCATCTGCTTCTCCCACCTCCATCTCCCGAGTGCTGATCTTGCAGGTGTGCACCACCACACCCTTGTTCTGGAGATAGAAACCAGAGTCTTGTGCATGCTAAGCAAGCTCTCTACCAAACGGTCCACGCCCCAGTCTCCCACACTTTCGGAGCCTGCATGCTTCTGTAGAGTCTAAGACTGTGAAGGAGTCTTGCTGAAGATGGGCCGCTTACGTTTAGAACCATCTCTGGGGACACCTCTAAGAGAATGGAATGCTTTTAGCCCCAGGACATGTGTCTGTAGTTCTTGATGTCCCTTTGGGGTGTGTGTGTGTGTGCACTCGTGCACACACACACGTATGAGTATGCACGGAGAAACCAGACATCAGCGTCTTAATCACTGAGCCTGGAGCTCATGAATTAGGCTAGGTAGGCTGGCCAACAAGACCTAGGCGTCCTCTGGCCGCCACCTTCCCAGCTCTGAGAGGCAAAGCAAAACACACGCCACCTTGCCTTGCTTTTTTATATGGGTGCAAGCACCTCACACCCTCAACCCTTCCCCTTCCCCCTGCTGCCCCCCTTTTCTTTTAACACCAAATCTCACAGTGTAGTTCAGGCTGGCCTCTAAATTGAGATCCTCCTGCCTCAGCTTCTAACGTACCGGAATCATAGGTGTGCACTACCATGCCCAACTCCCTGCCATTTTATTATTTTGAAATGGAGTCTTGCTTCAAGTTCATCCTGAGCGAGGTAACGCAGTCACAAAAGAATGAACATGGTATGTACTCACTGTTAAGTGGTTATTAGCCCAAAAGTCTGAAATACCCAAGAGTCACTTCACAGGAACAGTAGTACTGAGTACGAGGTCCCAGATGGAGGGCTTGGAGAAAGGACTGAAGGAGCTGAGGGAGTGTGCAGCCCCAGGGAGGTAGCAACACTGGCAACTGACCTGACCCCCCATATTTCTGGAGACTGATCCACCAACCAAAGAATACACATGGAGGGACCCATAGTGCTGGCCACAAAGACTGCAGAAGAGGGTCTTGTTACCCGTCAGGGGGAGGAGAGGCCCTTGGGCCTGAGGGTGTTATATCCCCCAGTATAGGAGAATGTCAAGGAGGGAAGATGAGAGTGGGTGGGGTGTGGGGTGGGGAGGTGGGTTGGAGAATATCCCCATAGAGGCAGGGGGAGGGCGAAGGGAATGGGGAGGTTCCAAAGGGGAGATCTGGAAAGGGGGAAACATTTGAAATGTAAATAAAATATGAAAATTAAAAAAAAGAAAAAAAAAAAAAAGAAATGGAGTCTTGCCATTTAGTCCAGGCTGGCCCCAGACTTCAGATCTCTCTCCCTTAGCCTGTGAGTGCTGGGTGCTGAGAACTGAACCTGGTCCTTTGCAAGAGCAACAAGGACCCTTAGCCGCTGAATCATCTCTCCAGTCCCTGATACTTATTCTTAATTTATAAGAAAGGTATCCGCTCAGGCTTTTGGCTTCTACCTCGGATTCTGCCTGAAAATGAGCCATGAAGGCAGGGGGGGAGGGATTCAGGAGTCATCCACTCATCCTGCTGTGCAAGGAGGGAACAGACCCAGAGTCAGTCAAAGACTCTGTGGCAGCAAAAGTAATGGTGCATGCCTTCTATCCCAGCTCCTGTGAAATGGAAGCAGGAACATCATGAGTTCGAGTCCAGTCTGATCTATATAGGGAGAGCCTGTTTCAATGTCCTGGTCTTTCCAATGACTATAAAGGCACTGTGTAAAGTCTGGTGGTGGTGGTGGTGGTGGTGGTGGTGGTGGTGGGGCATTTGCTCTGCGCAGGACCGGGACGCCATAAACCTAGCTTCCCTAGGTTCTTAGGAGGACCAGAGGCGGAGCTGTGGATCCCCTGGGGTACCATTAGCTAGTAGGGTTGAAGTTCAAATGCACGCCACCACATGCCAACCCGTGTCCTCTCCCTTGCCCAGGGTGCTTATCTCTTGCTGTCTCCCTTGCCTGCAGCGTGCCCAGGAGCCTTTCCAAGTGCCTGGGATGGGAAAACTGCCCGCAGGGTGTGGGGCTCACTTCCTCCTGCGTTTTACTGGTCTCCATCCCCACATCACGTTTAGCTGCTCCCCGCCCAGGGTAGCACCCTCCACCCATGCCCGGAACCCTTAACTGGTCTGATCCCCGTGGCGCCAGGCGGGTCCCAGGGGGTAGTAAGGGCAGCTGCCAGGATGCAGGGTAGGAGGCCGGGGAGGCTGTCCAGTGGTTCTCCCTGAGCTCCTGCTTAGCGGAGCTCCCCTGTTCTGGTTCCGCATTCCAGGGCAACGTCTTCAGTCAGGATCTGTCCTCAGAGGGCAGGCAGGCAGAGAGGACCTCGAGAACCCTGAGTCCTGGGAACCAAGAGTTAGAATTCTACAGATAGAGAGACACGAAACTCCCTGGAGGAGGAGACCCCAGAGCCATTCTTGGTTCCTAGCAGGATTTGCTTTATTCAAAAGCAGGCAGGGGGAAGACAGCCTAGACCCAGCAAAGGGCCCCTGCCCTTCAGGCCACCCACACAGCTGCCTACTGTGTGTGGGTCGCTTCCCAGGGGCAGATCCTGCTTCTCTTCTCTGCTTAAGGCAGTGAGGACTCAGAAGACAGAATTCTTAAGGCTCCACACAGATTGTGCGAGGATTTAATGAAGGAGCTTCTTCTGTACTCTAGCTTCTCCCTAGTCAGTCAGTCAGTCAGTCAGTCAGTCAGTCAGTCAGTCAGCCAGCCAGCCAGCCAGCCAGACTGTCTGTGTGTCTGTCTGTCTCTGTCTCTGTGTCTCCCTCTCCCCTTCCCTTCTTCTCTCCCCCTTCCTCCCTCTCCCTCTCAATCTGTCAATCTCTCTCTGTAAATCTCTGCTCTCTCTCTCCTCTCTAAACCTCTCCTGTGTGTGGAAGGAAGCTGGGGATTTGTGCATCCTAGGCAGAGCTCTCCCCTCTGAGCCATGCTCCAACCCCCACTGGAGGTTTCTAGGCAGGTGTTCCACCAATGAGCCACTCCCCCAGCCCCACATGCACAAGCACACATGTGCATACACACCCAATGCATGCATACACATGTGCACCCCAACCCACAGGAACACTCAACACACACTCAGGCACACACAAATAGGAGACAGCTCATTTCAGAGCAGAGGACACAAGGGAGCTGGTGACCTCAAGCACCAGGTGCAAGGCTCAGCCCTGAATAGAACCGTGTGCACCGCACTACTGTACTCGGATGATAGAACTGTGTGCACCACACCTATAGAATGGTCCAGCTTAGTGACATAGCCCGCCACGTCCTCTTCCCTGTCCTGATCATGGAGATGGCTGTAACCACCTTTAGTTTGGGAGAACATTGTACCCAATACAACTGGACTGGAAAAGGTCAAAACTGGAAATATGATTTCCGCCAAAGACCTACGGCTTTTATATTACTGTATAGGGAAAAAATAGTCACAGTGTCTTGTTCTGGTGGCTGTCATTATTTGGTTTTTGAAGCTATGGACCTGGAACTCTTTTTGAATGACCATTATCATGTTTTATTGTGTGTATATGTATCTCTGTGTTGAAAGTGTGTGTGAGTGTGTGTGTGTGAATGCATGTCTACAGACATGTGCACATTTGTGCGCATGCATATGGAGGTCAGAGGTAAATGTCTGGTGTCTTCCTCTGTTGCTCTTGTTTGAGACAAGGTCTATTCACTGAGCCTGAAGCTCACCAACTGGTGAGGCCTGCAAGCCAGAGGGTTCCAGTGATCCGTCTGTCTCTGCCTCCTAGCGCTGGGATTACAAATGCATGCCACCATACCTAGCCTTTACTTGGTCGTTGGGGATCTGAACTCATGTCCTTATGCTTGCATAGCAGGCACTTGTAAAAATGGAGTCATTCCCCCAGTCTTGTGACCTGGCCTCAGACTCCTGATCCAGCACTTTAAAAATCCAAGCACTGGTTTTATGGCTGTGCACTGCCATACCCAGCTTTAATATTTATTTTAAATTATATATGTGGTGTGTGTGTGTGTGTGTGTCTGTGTGTGTGTGTGTGTGTGTGTGTGTGTGTGTGTGTGTGTATGCATCATGTCTGAGCAGGTGTACCTGGGGACCAAAGTGGGGGTTACAGGTGGTTCTGAGCTGCCCAACTTGGATGCCATGCAGCAAACTCAGGCTCTCTGCAAGAGCAGTGAGTGCTGTCAACCAACGAGCCACCTCACCTACCTTACCAACCAGATTTAATTATCATTATTTTATTTTAGTTCTACAGCAGGACTCCAGCTCCTTAAATAAGCTACCTAAGTGTTCTGTCACAGAGGCATCCCCAGCCTAGAAGCTGAAAAAATTCACAAATCAGGCCGTCATTATGTTGGGACTATGTATTCTCATCAGACTCTTTCATGTGATCTGCAGCTGCTGTGTGTGAGTTGTTGAACGAATGCCACGCTGCACTGATGGCTTGTAACCTGCCATTTGAAAGGGTCCTCAGTCTGGAGATGTGACTCAGCAATAGAGCCCCTGCCTAGAATGCCCCAGTGAGGGGCTGGGGGCATGGCTCAGTGGTAAAGCATTAACCTAGGATCTACCAGGCCAGGAGTTCTATCCCCAGCACCACAACAACTAAACATGAAAGATTCTATTAATAAGCCATTGGTTGTTGGGGTGTAGGCCTTTAATGCCAGGGGAGGCAGGCAGATCTCTGTGCTGGTTTGAGGCTAGCCTGGTCTATGTAGTAAGTCCTAGGACAACCAGGGATACAGAGAGAGACCCTGTCTGGTATCAAACGAACAACAACATAACACACATCCACACTCCCCCTGTTACAAGAGATCTCCCTCCACACTCATTTGACCCTTTTAAAGATCCTATCTTTAAATATGGTCTGTCATATACAGAGTCTCCCTCAGGATGGGAATATCAATAAATAAATTTTAGGCAGATGTAATTGAACCCATAGCTGAGAGCTTTTAGGGACCTGAGAAGCGGCCTCTTCATCCTTTTCAGACCCAGGTACATTGAGAGAATGTTCCACATCAAGACTGTAGGACTCTGATTCTTTTCCTGACCATCACAACCTCTTTTTCTGTGTCCTGGGAGCCAAACATCTTCACATTCCCGAAGAGCTGGAGGTGTCGCTCTCATGAGATGTGCATCATGGGAAATATTCAAAATGTCTGTGTTAGGGAAAAAAGATGCCTGTATAACCTGTTGGAGGAGTCTTTTCTGGTCATGTGGTGTTTATTCCTCTGTGGAGCCCTGGCTGTCCTGGAACTCGCTCTGTAGACCAGGCTGGCCTCGAACTCAGAGATCCTCCCGCCTCTGCCTCCCGAGTGCTGGGGTTAAAGGCGTGCGTGACCACTGATAGGCAATGTTTTATTATTTGACGTATTAGTAGTATTAGATGCCTTGCCAACTGGGGAACCATTCACTGTCCCACCCATTTCTTCACATTGTCTGTTTCCCCCCAGTCAGCCTTCAAGCCCTGGTCTCTAAGCCCTGGTACAAAAACGCTATCGGGTTGGGTGTGGTGGCGCACGCCTTTAATCCCAGCACTTGGGAGACAGAGGCAGGTGGATCTCTGTAAAGTTCAAGACCAGCCTGGTCTACAAAGTGAGTTCCAAGACAGCCAAGGCTACATAATGGAGAGACACTGTCTTAAAATAAGGGAATAAAATGAAATAGAAAGAAAGTAGCTATCAGATAGTGCCTATGGCTTCCTGTCTTTCTCAAGCAGGTGTTGGAGCTTCTGGTCCCAGGCTCTGCTGCATCCCTGTTACCTGTCGGTCACCATGGTAACTCATCTAATCTCCAAATAGATGATGAGCTGTTGCCCTTCTACCAGTCACAGGTGATTCTGTTCCCCTTTTTATCTTTTATATAAGATTCTTTATGTGTTCCAGGCTAGCCTCACACTAACAGACCTGTTGGATCTGCCTACGATGTGCTTAATTACAGAGGTGGGCCACTATATTTGATGACAAAGTAACTTTTTAAAAAATTAAATATGTCATCATTATTACTTGGATGTGTATGCTCACACACACACATACATGGGCATGCGTGTCATAGCGTGTGTGTTGAGGTCAGCGGACACCTTTCTGGTGTTGGTTCTCTCCTTCTAGTTTTATGTGGGTTCTGGGGATCAAACACAAATTTCCAGGCTTGCAGGGCAAGTGTCTTTACCTGCAGAGTCATCTCAGCAGCCTGTTTTTAATGTTTTTTTAAAAATTATTGTGTATTTATTTTATGTATATGAATATTTGCCTGTGTGTGTATGTGTACCATATGTGGGCCTGGTACCTGCAAGGGCCAGAAGAGAGTGTTTGATCCTCTGGAACTGTAATTGGGATGGTTGTGCTAGCAACCAAACTCGGGTCCTCTGGAGGAGCAGCAAGTGCTTTTAGCTGCTTAGCTATCTCTCCAGTCACCACCAACGCCCCCTTTTTGATATAAGCCCTTCTGTAGGTCAGGCTGGTCTTGAATTTGTTGTGTAGCTGAGGAAGACCTTGAACTCCTGATTCTCCAGCCTTTGCCTCTCAATTGTTGGTATCCTAGGTGTGCACCACCATGCCCGGTTTTTGTGGGACTAGAGATCACACCCAGCGTTTTGTTCTTGCTGGACAAGCACTCTATGCACCAGTCAATTCCCCAGATATTTAATGTACACATGTATGTATAAACAGGCTATCATGTAGCCCAAGCTGGCCTTTAATTTGCTATGTAGCCAAAGATGACCCTAAACTATGGCTCTTCCTGCCTCCAGCTCCCAAGTGTTAGGATTACATACCCGCGCCACCGAGCTCTGCCCAAAGCAGCACAATGGCAGTGCCCTTTCCAATGTCCTCTCTGTGTTGACCTTGCTCCACCCAAACATAACGAAAATCTATATTTCAAAGCACCCCTCCCCCAGTTTTCAAATGAACACACTGAGGCTTGGACAGTTAAATGGTTTATCCCAAACATCACAGCCAGGAAATAGCAATGTGTCAAGGGTGGGGCAGGGGCGGGGTGGGGCGGGGACTCGAAGCTGAGCCTAAGGCCAAGTCCAGCATCTTTCCCTAAGTGACTGTTTGCAGATAGAACAGGGATGGGAAGGAGGAGGCGGCACATGTGTATGTGTGCATAATGGTATCCCCTGCCCAGGCCACCTCTCCATCACTTCCTTCTGCTGTTTAAACTCCACCCATCCCTGGAAACTTGAGGAGGTATAGAGAAAGGGGGTGATATGCAATTTTCTCCAGAGAGAAAAGAAGGTGGAGAATGGAACTGCCTAAAGCCTGCCCTGCCTTCATCTTTTTGTCTGAAGTGTGTGTTCCCACCCAGTGTTCCTTGGAATGATGTTTCCTTGGTCTTTCTGTGTCTCTATTACTCACTGTGTAGCCTGTGGCCAGAATACACACCTGGAGGGGAGGGAAGGGGGAAGCAAATACAACAGTGGGTGAGTAGACAGATGGGTGGGTGTGCGCATGAGTGCACAGATGAATGGGTGCAAGGGTGAGTGGATGGGTGAGTGAGTGTTGGATGGGTGTGTGTGTGTGTGCGCGCGCATGTGTGTGTGAGGGGCAGATAGGTAGACTGGTGAGAAGATGAATCAGTGGATAGATGATACATGGATGAATAAATGGAAGAAGGAACAAATGGAAGGATGAGTTGAGGATAGATAGATAAGGGGACAGATGGATGAGTGGGTGGGTGGATGGATGGATGGATGGGTGGATGGGTGGATGAGTGGATGGATGGGTGGATGAGTGGATGAGTGGATGAGCAGATCAATGCATAGGTATTTGGATGGATGCCCCACTCTCTATCCTTCTCTCTCAGCATCCCTGTCTATCTTCCACTGTTTCTTCCTCTTTTTCCTCCTGCCTACCTCTCCATGTGTTCCCATCCGCATCTCTTCCTCCCAGGGATTATTCCTGCTCTCTTTCATCTTGTGGGCTTTCATTAATGTTGTTTGTATTGAATGCTCTTTCCTTCTTTCTTTCTTTCTTTCTTTCTTTCTTTTCTTTCTTTCTTTCTTTGAAGATGGGGTTACCCTATAGTTTAGGAAGGTCTAAATTTCATTAAATTGGTCTTGAACTTTCAGTAATTTAGCCTCATCCTTGAGTGCTTGGATTATAGATGTGATCTACTCTCCTCTGAAGTTATTGTTGTTTTGTCTTTGTTTTTGAGATAGGGCTTCTCTGTGTAACAGCCCTGGCTGTTCTGAAACTCACTCTGTAGACCAGGCTGCCCTGGAACTTGCCTCTGCCTCCCAAAGGCTGGGTCTAAAGGTACGCACCACCATCACCTGGAAAAGTTTTCTTTTTGAGCTAGGACCTTAGTGTATAGCCCAGGATGGCCTCGAAGGCATGATACTCCTGCCTTACCTCTCAAAGTTTTGGAATTACAGACATGTGATCCCATGCTCAGAACATATGTTTGGTGTGTGTGTGTGTGTGTGTGTGTGTACATGTGCAGGTGCATGTGGAGCCAGTGGACCACCTGGCTGTCATTCCTCAGGTATCTTCCCCTTGAGTTTAGAGACAAGGTCTTTCATTGTCCTGGAACTTGACAAATAGGCTAGGCTGGCTGGCCAGTGATTCCCCAGGGGTTTGCTTCCACATCCCCAGCACTATGATTGCAAGCTCTGCTACAATGTCCTGCTGTAATTTTTTTTTTTAAAAATGAGAGGTCTCAGGACTGAATTCAGGTCCTTGTGCCGAGTACTTTATAGACCAAGACACCATCCCACCCCATCTCCTTGATGTTTAAAGACATCAAATTGAAGCTAAAGCAGGAGTATCATGACTTCAAGGCTATCCTGGGCTATATAGCAAGGTTCTGTCTCAAAACGAAAACTTCACCAGGGGGTATCACTGCTCTCTAGATAGCTCATCTCTAGAGAGGGGAAAGGCTCAGGATGTAGCCCCTTTGGAACATGCTTGCCCAACATGTACCAAGTCCTGGGTTTCATCCCCAGCCTTGTGTAAACTATGGTTGTGCATACCAATAATGCCAGTACTTGGAGGTGGAGGCAGGAGGATTAGTTCAAAGTCCTTGGCTACATAGTGAGTTTAAGGCCAGCCCGGGTTCCATGAGACCCTGTCACAAAACAAAGCAAAACAAACCAATCCTTGCCTACCCAAAGATTACACTGACATTCTCTGTTTTATTCCAGGAGCCAACTAGCTTAACCTTTCACATCTAGGACAATGGTGTGTGCCAACAGAACATTAAAAATGTCACCTGCCTCGGGCCAAACTTGGGTATGGAAAGTATGCGTCCCTTCGGGTCACTAGCTGCAAAGCCTGTCTCCACAGCCACAGCCCTTCCTCCAGGCCCTGGGATTAATAAAAGCCGTCGGTTTGCAGCCTGAGAGCCAGTTCTAATGTCTGCCAGGATTCAGGAAGCAAGGTGGGGTGTGCAATTCCTTCTCCATGCTGGCTTCTTATTCCACAGGGTGTCAGAGAGCTCCACCTGCTGCTGATGCTACTCTGAGGGTCTCCAGACTGTGACTGGGAACTTCCCAGGAGTCTCCCTACCTATTCCCCTAAATCCCCCTAAACCCTGCCATAGCCCATAAACCATTCCAATGGTTTCCCTCCACTCATTTAGAGAAAACCCCCCTTCCCCGTTATCAGTATTGGAGATTCCAGAGCCTCATGAATGCTAAGCAAATGCTCTACTTCCAAGCCAAGCCACACCCTCACACCTGGGGGATTCTAGGAAAGGGCTCTCTTTACCATTGAGCTAGATCTCCGGGGCTCTCTTTAAATTAAATTTAATTAAATTAATTAAGTTACTTAATTTCTCTTCTCTTCCTCCTCCTCCTCCTCCTCCTTCATTGAGAGAGAGAGAGAGAGAGAGAGAGAGAGAGAGAGAGAACATCTATGGAAGGCAGGACCTCAGGTGTCTTTACTTTCCATTTTGAGGCAGGGTCTTACTAATTTGTGAGATTTGGTCTTGATTTCACTCTATAGTCTATCCAGAATGTAAAGTCTTTACTGGGGGGAGGGGGAGGGGATTCAAGACAGGGTTTCTCTGTGTAGCCTTGGCTGTCCTAGAACTTCCTCTGTAAACCAGGCTGGCCTCGAACTCAGAGATCTGCTTGCCTGTCTCTGCCTCTGGTGTGCTGGGATTAAAGGTGTGTCATCAACTCTTGGTTCTCCTGCTTTAGCCCCTAAATAGGCAGAATTATAAGAGCACAGGCCTAGGTCCAACCTGTTCAAGGGTCAGAGATTTCCTTGCCTGCCATGCTCGGCAGGCAGTAGCTCTTTCGGTAGTGTTAACTAGGATTCCTAGGAGGTTCCAGCTCTGCAGCTGTCAATCAGACAGTGTCTGTGGGAGCAAGAGGTGGGAGCTGCGTCTCAACTGACTTTGATCTTGTTCCTAATAAAGATTCATTCTGAACTGAATAGAAATGACTTACTATTCAGGAACAGAATTTGTGCAATTTGTTTAGGAACAGAGAGACACTCAACTATGCTGTGTTTTTTTGTGTGTGTGCAATGTGTGTATGTGTATTTGAGACAATGTATGAATGCACGTATGTGAGTGTGGTATAAAGGTTTGTGCGAACACGTCCATTTGTGCATGTATATGTGTGTATGAATGAGTGTGTGCATGTATGAGTGTGTGTGTGTGTGTGTGCGCACGTGTGCGCATCTGTGTGTGTACATGTACTCTTGTGCATGCAGAAACCAGAGGAGGATATCAGGTGCTCTCTTCTATTACTCTCTGCCTTATCTTTTTGAGGCAGGTGCTCCCCCCCCCCCCCCCCCGCAAGACAGCATCTTGCTACACAACCTGGGATTACCTGGTCCTCACTATGCAGCCCATACTAACTAGCTTTAGATTCATTACCCTCCTGCTTTGGCCTCTGGGATGCTGGGTTCCAGGCATGCACCAACACACCTGGCTATTCTTCAGATGTTAACTGAGCATCTACTCACATTCCTGGCCCTGCTTGGGACATTGACAATACAGTGGTGATTAAAATCTAATTGGGTATATCCTGAGTTCTGTGTTATCTGGCTGGATGTGATGGCACATGCCTGTAATCTCAGCACTTACTGAGGCAGCAGGCTTGCAGGCTTGAGACCAGCCTGTGAAAAGTCTTCAGAGTCCCTTTAGATAGCAGTCAGCAGCATGTCTCCAGGTCTGCTCTGCTGTGCTGTCTTGCTTCCTCTGAGACAGTCTATGTTATTTGCTCTTCCTGGACTCAACCTTCCCTGTTGGTGTTTTTGCCCCTCCCTTCCCCCTCCTCTTTTTTCTTTTTGTTTGGACAAGGTTTCATGGAGCCTAGGTTAGCTTCAAAGTTGCTTTCTAGCCGGGGATGGCCTTAAATTCCTGATCCTTCCACCTAAACCTACTGTGCCAGGATTAGAGATATGCAACCACCACACCCAGTTTATGTGGTTTGAGGGGGTATTGAACATGGGGTGAGCATCGTGCATGCCAGTTAAGCACTCTCTCAACTCAGCCACGCCCATCACATCTCTCACTCTCTGGCCCCATCAGGCCTTGCTGCTTCACTCTCTGCTCCGTGATCTCGCATAGGTGGCTCTCCCGAGCCTCAGTTTCCTCTTCTGATGCAAAGGAGCCAAGGAACGAATGTGTGCTGTGTATTCCTGCCCCAGGGGAGCTCTGTAACCATAACTGCTGTTAGCCTCTGCTCCCCCTGCAGCTTCCCCTCAGCTTGCTGGCTCTGGCCTCTCCAAGAAACCTGAACAGTGGGAAGGGGCCGAGCGGAAGAACTCTTTACTTGGCTGAAAGCTGAGAACATGTTGGAGAATCAATGGATGCCTGTTAGGGGAGGGTGGGCCAAGGCTTTCCTCTAATTCTTCAGGCTCGGTCTCTCATGGGAAGCCCTGATTGGTTTCAGAAAGTGGGGAGGGCAGGGTCTGTCGATGAACGTTGCCAGGTAAGCTGAGAAGGGTGTTTATGATTTCCAGAGGACAAGGGGGGCTTCGGAGTAAGTCCAACCTCACAATGCAAGGCCACTGACCAGGGCCTAAGCGAGGTCCCTGCTGCCTGCCTGGGCCTTCGTTCTAGCTCTTCCTGATGTCCATTGCCCAGGCTGGGCCAGGGCCAGGCTCTCACTCACACGTGGGCATGAAGCCCAGGCTGTGCCAGGCTCAGCAGGGGCCCTCAGCCAAGAACAAAGCTGTTCACAGGAAAGCTGGGGGGATTAGGTCTGCAAGCTGGTGGGGACTCAGGTAACTGCCTCCTGCTCCAGCTGGGGTACCACTGACTTTATATGAGGGGAATGTAACCACATGACATGGCCTAGACCAGGGTTGGGGCAGAATTGAGGTTGTATAACTTGTGACCCTTTCTAAGCTAGGCTTGGGTCTCATAACAGCACCTTCAATGCAGCCCACCCCAGGATATGTCAGTCAATGTCACTGGCCTAGAGTGTGTCCCCAATCCTGGCCGACTTTGTTTGCCCTCAGGTTGTCCTGAAGTTGGGCCTTTCCTGGAGGAATGAACGGGAAGGTGTGGATGACTCAGTATGGATTGGATCCTTGGTAGTCCCCTAAGTGCATAGGACACATGTAGCTGTTGGGACAGTGTTGGGGAGGTGTCATTCAGGTGACTGGGCTATTTGGGCTATCTGAATCTAACTGCCAAAAGTAAATGGGTCCCCAGATTGGTTCTGGGTTGATTCTCTGAGCTCTAGGGTACTTTGTGCCTGTCTCTGTCTCTTGTATGTTTCCTTCCCCTCTTCTCTGGTCATAACTAACCCACCTTTCAAGATCTGACTCTCTGAAAATGTCTCTTTCTCACTCTGGGCTATGCTGATTGTCTTCTCTGGGTTTCCCCAGAATCCCCACCTTTATTTGCAATATGTGTGTGTGTGTGTGTGTGTGTGTGTGTGTGTGTGTGTGTGCATGTGCGTGTTACATCTTATATTTTGAGGTTAGAGGATAACTCATCAAGAGCCCACTTTACTTCTCCATCATGTGGGTCCCAGGAGATCAACTCACATCCCTAGGCTTGGTGGCAAGCACCTTTACCTACTGAGCCACTTGCCAGTCTGACAGTCCACAGCTCACATTTCTCTCTGTGAGGTGGCCCTGTGGCTTTTCACTGCATTTCAAGTCACTTGCTTATTGAGTGGTCAGCCCCAACCCCTCTGCTCTTCCAGTGCCTTTAGGTGTATCCGCAATGGTCACAGATCCCTGAGTTGGGCTGTCCCCCCCTTCCCTATTTATTCACAGCCTTCATCTCCTTTCTTTGACCATCTTGCTTGTCCTTGGGTGCCATTGGTGGAGGCCCCACAGAGCTAACGGCTGCCTGAGCCAGCTTGGTCAGCAGTCTAGGTCTCTGGGCTGTCTCTAGGCTCCTCCCTTGGGCCTTGGAGGGTGAGGGTGTATATAGGGACATTGATTCAGATGTTATTTTGGGTTCCCCTTGGGCTCAACAAGCTCTGGGACCTCAGGCCTGTTTAGACGGCCGGGCCGGATGTGACTGGTTCCAGGCTTCACCACGGGCCAAATGAGCAAGGCTGGGCAGGAGGGCAGGCAGGAGGCCCGGTAGGCCAGGAGAGCCAAGGAATGGCCCAGCCTCTCTCCTGGACTGTGGTTGACCCTGATCAGAGGCCCTGCCTGCTTTACTCTGGATTCCTCACTGTCTCATGTCTGGAGTCTGGCTATTACACATGTTCTGGGGAGTAGATTTAGGATCTTACACTCCTTGAGCTAGAAGGTCAAGCATGGAGGCTGGGTCTCCAAGGGCAAACACAATAATACCTCACATAAACACATATGTCTGAAAGGTAAGGGGCTTGAGATTAGTGAAGCCCATAGCAGTTTGAATCTGGCACCGCCCCAAATGCCCCGTCTTACAAGCTGGACTTCAGAAGCTGTTTAGATAAAATCTGAGTAGGCAGGCTGCGTGGTGGCTTTGTTGGTAGAGCCCTTGTTTAGCACCTTAAAAGACCGGAGTTCCATCTCCAGCACTTCCTAAATCAAGTGTGGTGGTGTACGCCTGTAATCCCAGTGGGACTGGGAGGTGGAGGCAGGAGGATCAGGGGTTCAAGATCACCCTCAGATACATCATGGGTTTGAGGCCATCCTGGGCTATATGAGACTTTGTCTCAAAGTCTCCAAACCAAAACTCTTGAACTGTAGCTGTTTTGGGCCCCCACATGGGCTCTCTCCAGTCCTGAGTTTTGTATTAGCATCTTCTACCTAGATAGTCTCATACTCCCAATTCAGACAACAGTTTGGGTACCACCCTGAGGCCAGGTGAATGGTAAGCTTGCCAATCACGTGATGCAAGTGGGAACGAGGAGACACTTCCAGGAGATGAGTGCTCCCCAATCTGCCACTATGTCCCTGCTTCTCCAAAGGCACATGTCCTCTGCCCAGATGTATTTAAAGACCCATGAGTATCCTTAGGCTCTGTCCAATAGGACCTAAGTGAATATGGGGGTGAGGGGAGCCAGTTCTGGTGACACAGGTCCGTCACTCTAGCTGCTTGGGAGGCTGAAGCAGGGGGATCACAGGTTTGAGAATGGACTGGATTATAGGAGGGTTATAAAAGGGGTGGCTTTGTGGCTGGGGAGTGGCTGGGGAGTGGCTGGGGAGTGGCTGGGGAGTGGCTCAGCCACACAGGTATTAGGATCTGAGTTCAGATCCTCAGGCCACACAGAACACGCAGGTACAGTCGGGTGTGTAGTGAGGGCAGAGGCCGGTGGACAGAACCCTCTGGCAAGGGATCAGCCAAGGGTGATCGCCATGTTCAGTGAAGGAGATGATGGGCAGCCTAGCAAGATGGCCCAGTGGGTGAAGACACTAGCCACTACGACTTATGGCCTGAGTTGTAGCCCCTAGGACACATGGAGGAACCAGAGGATTGATTGCAGCAACTGTCTTCTGATCCTCACATGGGAACCGTGGTGTGCACACACCCCTACATGTATACATACAGATAAAGAAGAACATGTAATTTAAATAAAATAAGGTGGGGAGCATTTGAGGAAGACACTTGATGTTGACCTCTGGCCTCTGTGAACCTGTCTCATGCTGCACAAGGACTTGCTTAGCATACCCCTGGCCCCACAGAAAGGGCAAGGAGACACAAAGACTAGAGGTTAAGGCTACACAGCAAAGCTGGTTGACTCCTTCAAGTGACCCCATGTCCAGAGATAGTGACAGACAGACCCTCTCAGTATAAGATGGGACACTATAGCTGGTTCGCAGGTGGGATATACTCAGAAAGTCTGTCTGGTTTGGGAAGGCTGGACCCAGTGTAAAGAAAGGTTGCTCACTGTTGCCCAGCTATGGTGAAGGTTACACGGGCACAGGGTGATGGAAGTTGTCCCTCTGGGAACTGGGGACCAGAATGTTGGCTATGTGCACAGGTTGGATGCTGTGGACCTGCGCGGCACAACCGTGCAAACACCCATGGCTGAGAAGGCCCAGGAACTAGAGTCAGTGGACTGTCCAAGTCAGAACTGCGCAGACACAACAGAGCCCAGGTTCCCACTGCCAGCTCCCATCCATGCTTCACTGCCCTCCGCAGGAATGCACGACTTTAGAATCAGGCTACGTCATTCAAGAAGCGTTCCATGTTTTCCTTGGTGTGTGCTCTGGGAATGCCGCGGGGACAGCCATCCACACTGCAGGCCGCATACTTGGGTGGCTGCCGGGGCTGACAAGCCACCCTTGCCAGCTGTGTCCTTGGTCCAGCGGGGCTTTGCCTGTGCAGTGCCACCTGCCTGGGAAAGTAGCTCGGGAAGTCTTGGGAGCAGAGACCAAGGAGTGGGATGTTTGCAAGGTATGGGATCCCTCTGTCCCTATTCACCCACCTAACCTGATGCTCAAGTGCTATCTGTGAGTCCGAGAGACAGAAAAACAGATGCCTCAAGCCATTCCCAATCCTGAGTCTCAGCCTCACCCTCTATGCACTGGGTTGGCTCCAGATCTTTCCAATTCTGAGGACTTTAAAGTTAGAAACCTCCAGCCTTGCTTTTGAGAGTTCACACGAACAAATACAGAATGGGACCAAACCTAACTTTAGGACCACTGAGAGCCCTGGTCTTTGTTATACACACACACAAAACAGGTATACCCCAAATTCCTCACTCGTGTGTGTGTGTGTGTGTGTGTGTGTGTGTGTGTGTGTGTAGGCCAGAGGCCAATGTTGGGTACATTTCTTGACTGCTCTCCATTGTATTTTTTTAGACAGGGTCTCTCATTAACCCTGGAGCCCACCCATTTGGTTAGACTGGCTGGCCAGCAAGCCCCAGGGGTTCCTCCTGTCTCCACCTTCTCAGTACTTGGAAGACATAAGTGCTGTCTTTCTACATGAGTGCCAAGGATCTGAACTCAGGACCTCATGCTTGTTAGGTGAGCACTTTATCAACTGAGCCATGTCCCCAGCCCCTTTACTTTTTGTTTTGAGACAAAGTCTTACTATGTAGCTTAGACTGGTCTCAAATTCATAACCCAAACAAACTGGGTGAAGGTTGTCTGTATTTCTCCCTTCTCCAGTAGGGACTCTGGTCCAGGCCTAATCTCTGGTAAAATGGAGTTTCCCAGAGATTTCCAGGATGGACAGAGAATATGCTTCGCCACCCTGGCACTTGGGTAGCTACTAATTCTCTCATCTCTCAGAAATGTCTCTGTGACATGGAGGGTGCCCTCGGAAAGGGTGTCAAAGTTGTGATGGAGGGGTCCTCTCAGCTCTAACAATATGAGTGGGCTGCACCTGGATCTAGCTCCCAAGCCCTTGAGTTTATGTGCACTCATGCATGCAGGAGCCAGTGATGTCTAGAAGAAAGAGTCAGATCCCCTGGGGCTGTAGTTATAGGGTGTTGTGAGCCGCCAACCTTGCTCCACTACAAGAGCAGTAAGTGCTCTCAACTGCCAAACTATCTCTCCAGGGCCTGCCTTTAATCTTTTAAAAAGATTCTTTTTTTATTTTTTTACTTGCATGTGTGTATGCATGTGTGCACACATAGAGGCCGGGATAAGGCATCAGATCCCATGGAGCTGGAGTTACAGGGGCTTGTGAAGCACCTGGCATGCGTGCTAGAAACTGACCTTGGGTCCTCTGGAAGAGCAGCAAGTACTGTGGACCACTTAGCCATGTCTCCAGCTTCAGCTAGGGTTTTGAGAGCTGAGTAGGAGTTTGCCAGCTGAGAAAGCGCTCATGGACAAGAATCTGTATGTGCGAGGGTTGCAGAGATGGTTGGAAGTGTAAGGTGCATGGTTGAGCTGTGAGGGAGGAAGGACTGATGGTCGTGAGAATGAGGATGGAATCCCACCCAAGGCTCAGGTGTTATTTCCAGGGTACCAGGGAGCAAGCTCGGAGAAGGGTGAGGTCAGGTTTGGGAGATGGAGGTGGGCCCTTGGGTGCAGGGTTTGCAGTTCGCTTGGAGAGCTGAGCAGAGCTGAGCAGGGTTCACATGAGGATGTGGTAACCCAGGAGGAGGCATAGTGGTGAGAGTGTGGGGAACAATTAGGGGTCCTGCCTGCTGCAGGGAAGTGTGGAGAGCTGTGTCTACCCTTGGGAAACCACGGGGCCTCTTTCCATTCAACATGGCTGCCCGTGTCTCCGGCTGGTACGGGGAGCCCTGTGTCTAGTGCCTGGTGTTTACATCCTTGACATACCTCCAGCCTCTTATCTTTGAGGGTCTGTCATGCGTGCCCATCTTGCCAAGTGGCCCCATCATTACTTGCATCGTAAATCAAACACCACTCCCTGACACTTCCCTGCTTGCTCACCCCACCCTGTCTCACCTGGCTCCAGAGGTAGATAGGGCCCGAGTCTGCCCTGAGGCTGCCCATGCACCAGCTAACACTGTCTTGGAGGCTTTCCTTCGAGGTCCTATCTGTACTCCATAAAGGACCAGAGCCACAGCCTCTGCCCTTTGGGGTCTTGTATGTCTCCTCTATGAAATGGCTACATTCACTCACTCATTCATCAAACATTTACAGTGGCGAGAAGTAAACATAAAGATGGATCTGGTGGTTTTTCTTGCTGAAGGAATGACAGACAGAATAAGGAGAGGAAATCCCCAAAGGAGCTCATGGTCCAGGACTGAGGCTGAAGGGTATGGCGTATGGCTGAGACACTATGGACCCTGCGTTCTTTCTGGAGAGGGGAGTGGGGGGGGGCTGCTAGTTGAAAGAGGAATGGGGTTATCACTATTAGGAAAACTCAGAAACTGTTGGTGACGGAAAGGTGTGGAATAGAGGACCAAGTAAAGGGGCTTGAAAGAAATTGGAGGCAGTGGGGCAGCGACAGGTTCTGCTAGCGGGGACTTTGAGCATCGTTTGCAGAGGGTGTAGGAGGCAGGGAAGGATCCCAGAGAGGACAATGGTTCAGATTTGCAACCTGGAATGATCCTTAGCATCCTAAGAGAGGCATGTGGAGCCAGGCCCAGGCTTCAGGATGCCTGGGAAAGAGGAGGTAGGGATCCGTAAGCGGCTGGGAGAGGGGGTCCAGGTGACTTTACAAAGCTGCCACTAGATCTGGGTCCCAAGGAACATGAAGGAGAGGAGGGGTGCTTGGACAGTGTGTGGCTCACATCTGGACAGTGTGTGGCTCACATCTGTGTCCCTGAACTGGGGACAGATTTGGAGTTTAGAGAGAGCATGTTTGTTGACTGGCCCACAGATTGATCCTTTCTTGGAAACATGCACCTGCATGTCCACGGACACCTGAATGTCTATGCACACCTGCATCACTGTCCACACCTGCATCGCCATCCGCACTGTGTCTCCATGCCCACCCGTGCATTCTTCCACATCTGTGCCTTCATCTGCAACTGAGGCTTTGTCTGCACTCCTCTGCACCAGCTTCTTCATTGATATCTGTGGCTCCCTTCTTGTCTGTGCGTCCTTCCTCATCGTGTCTCCTTCAGAACCATCACCACCTTCCGTGCCCGTGTTCTCATGCAAACTACCAGCTGCATCTGCACTGTTTCACCATCTGCATCTATGTCTCTGTGCACACTGGCATCTCCATCCACATCCACACCTCCATCCCCACCTCTCTTCCACACTTCCATCAGGGTCTAGACAGTGGTTCTCGACCTTCCTAAAGCTGTGACCCTTTACGACAGTTCCTCATGGTGTGTTGACCCCAACCATAACATTGTTCTCGTTGCTACTTTATAACTGTAATTTTGCCACTGTTACAAATCGTAGTGTAAATCGCGACCCACAGGTTGAGAACCATTGGCCTGAGGCATCTCCTTCCCCATGTGGAGGCCTCTGTTTGCCTCCAGCACGAGCTTTTTGCATGCCTTGCCACAGGGCACTGGGAGAGGGTATAAGAAGAGGGCCCCGTCTCTCTGGCCTGTCTCCACTGCCTTGTGTGAGGCATAAAACTAGAGCAGGTGACAATTTCAGAGGGATGGAGCATTGTTGGCAACCCCTGACCTCTCCATGACCCTCCTCTGTTTATGATCTTCCACCAGCCTCACAGCCCCAGTCTTGACCTCATGTCTGTTGGCTGGGAGCAAGAGAGAGATAAGGTCCCCTTAGGCAGGTTGTTCCCCTACTGGGTACAGACAGGATGGGCGGACCCGTGCTGCCAGCCCAGAGGGCCCATGACTCACTGAGTGGGCAGGGCCCGGCTATGTCCGGGAGGAAAACCACTCCCTGTGGATAAGGTTGGTGGAAGGGCCACTTGCACCCCATGCACCAGGGGACCTCAGTTTTATTTCTGAGTCCCTTCCCGACCCTTGTGTTCCAGAGACATTCTCTACCAAATTACTGTAGCAACTCAAAAGTCCTACAGGCTTTGCTTTCAGTCCGTCTGGAGTTGCCTTTTGTTTTAATTATGCATGTGTGTGTGTGTGTGTGTGTGTGTGTGTGTGTGTGTACTCACGTGCATGCATGCGTGCATGTGTTGCATACAGTATGGATGTCAGATGTCAGTATGAGGGTATTGGTTCTCTCTTTTTCCTATGTGGGTTCCAGGGATTGAACTCGGGTTGTCAGGCTTGTCATCAAGTGTCTACCCATTGAACTACCTCACCAACACTGCTTTGTTCTTTTGTCTCCCTCTCCCTTATGAGGATGCAAAAACAATGTGCACTTAGTAGAAACTATTTCATATTTTAAGTTTTGATCTATTCCTGAGATAGTAATACTCTGTTTTTTGTTTTGTTTTGACCTGGGCTTGTGTAGCCCAGGCTGGCCCTAACTCGCATTACCCTCCCCTTATTCTTTAGTCACTAAGGGTGACCTAGAATTCCTGCTCCTTCTGCCTTTGCCTCCGAAGTGCTGGGAGAATAACGTGTATCCCACATAATGGATGTGCTGCTGTGTGTGTGTGTGGTGCCAGGCACATGTACATGATGCCAGTTGTGTCCCTGATCCCAGTTTCCCACTCCAACAGTGATCCAGATTCCAAGCAATTGGATTAGAATTGCTGTAACATAAACCAATCCGGAGTCATTTAAGCGTGTACATCCCAGGTACAGTTAGTGCATTTGACACGTGGCACACCTACCTAGCTCTACCTGGCTCCAAGACATGTTCCTCAATCCCCGAAGGAAACATTATTACCATCGGTCGTCACAGGTGACCCACATTTCACAAGAACACACATCAAACGCCATAGAAAAGTTGTCTATAAATCAGGAGGGAAACAGCAAGCAAAATGATGGACGGAGTAAATGCTGCTACCTCTTCCCTCTATTCAGGTTCATTTTCAGTTAATCACGGTCAACCACAGTCTGAAAATATGAGATGGAAGATTCCAGAAATGGCCAATTTGTGTTTCCAATTTTGTGTTGTTCTGAGTGGTGTGGTGAAACTCCTGTGGCCACTCCACTGCATCCTTTGCAGGGTGGGAATAGCTCCTCTGTCCCCTGAATCCTTACTGTGTACGCTACCCTCCCATCAGCCACTCGGTGGCTGGCTGGGTCATCAGATCCTGTTGACTAGTGTTTCCACCCTGTATATACTACCCTCCCTTCATCACTTAGCAGGGATCTCATCTATTAGATCAGCCATCATCTAGCATATTCTTGCTGCCTATGGTCTTGTTAGTCACTTGGTAGCTGTCCTCTGAATTCTCAGCACAGACTTCCATTAATCACACAGCAACTCAAAAATGCCTCTAACTACAACTCCAAGGAATCCAGTGCCTTCTGCCAGCCTCTGCAGATACCCCCACACACATTTCATACACTCCTACAGACACAGACATACTCATCAACAAAGTATAAAATAGATACAAGGCTGGGTGTGAGTGCTGCACACCCTCTCAATTGCAGCACCCGGTAGTTGAGGCTAGAGGATTATGAGTTTGAGGCCAACCTGGGCTACAGAGTAAAACTGGTTTCAAACACAAAATTCAAATAAACCATAAAATAGAACAGAAGCTAGGGGGTGCTTCTGTCTATTCCAGGAACCCAGGGAACAGAAGCACTGGACAGACCCTGGGTCCCTCTTGTCTCCTCTTTAGTGTCCTAGAACAGTACAGAGGACACGTCATTTGGCTTGGGGCTGAACAAGTTTGTTTGGGGGAGATAGCTGTGAGGGGAGGCTGGCAAGAATGCCAGGAACAGAACAAACTGGGGCACTCCTTTTGGGGTACTTGGTGTAATGCTTTTTGAGTATCTGGGTGGGAGACCTGAGACGTGTCAGGTCATGGTCTCCGTTGGCCCTGGACTCCTGGACACAGCAGAGTCTTGTTTTCCAAACAAGAGATCCAGACATGTGGCTTGCCAAAGATCTTTTTTTTTCTTTTTAAATCTGAGAATTTATTTATATGAAAAGTCTTACCAAGGTATAAATATTCGGGGCCTTTGCACATACAGTAGGCTCTGCTGGAATGTAACCCCCACCCCCACTCTGCCTGGTCCCTCTTCCTTTGTATGTCTGCCTGGTGAACTCCAGCTGCCCACTGGGGTACTCCTATCTCTGGACCCTTTCTCTGTCCACACTATTTCCACAACCACAGAGCAGTCCCTCTATGCCCCCCTCAGGGACTTACAGTCATTCAATGGCTATCTGTGACTGTCACCATCCTTTCCCTGGCCTGTCTGTTTCTTACTTTCTACTCAGGTATCTAGAGACTCTTGTTCATGGTCTCCAGATACTCACTGCATGGTGGGGCTCAGCCATGAGCTGTTAAACCTGTCAGGGCTCCTGCTGGAGTGGAGACTATTTAGCTTCAGCTCATCTGAGTTTGAATCTACATAATTTCAACCCTACTTATCTCTCTTTGCTCCCCTTAGGTGACTCCGCTAAGTCAGGAAGAGGCTGGAAATAGTCTGTTTCCTGCTGCCAAGAGATCTAGGGTGTGTGAGGTGTCCTGGCCCCTCATAGCAACACGTGTGGGTTGTCTAGACATCAGCGTGGTATCCTGGCTGCTTGGGAGGCTGGGGCAAAGAAAGTTCCAGGCCTGGCTTAACCACAGAGTGAGTTCAAGGCCAGCCTGGATAACTTAGAAAAGGTAAAGGATGGCTGGAGATATAACTTATAGGTACAGTACCTGCCTAGAATTCCCCCAGTGAGGGGCTGAGGCTGTGGCTCAGTGGTAGAGCACCTGCCCAGAATCCCCCAGTGAAGGGCTGGGGGCGTGGCTCAGTGGTAGAGCACCTGCCTAGAATCCCCCAGTGAGGGGCTGGGGGCGTGGCTCAGTGGTAGAGCCCCTGCCTAGAATCCCCCAGTGAGGGGCTTTGGGTGTAGTTCAGAGTAAGAGCCTAGCTTGTGGGAAGCCCTGGGTTCCATTCCCTGCACCACAAAAACAGAAATAGCATAACCAGGGATCAGAGAAATCTTGGTCTAGAGCAAGGAACAGGTTGTTAGGAACCAATTCTTAACCCCTGGATTCCAACTTGGAGCCACAAAAGGTCAAAGGTAAATTCTCCATGGCTAGTCCCCTTCCAGGTATCTGACCTAGTCCAGGTTCCTTCCAAGAACCCTCCACCCCAGGAGGAAATGCCAGTCCAGACCTTGCTATTCCTTTAGGCCTAAAAGGGTTCCCCCCACTTCCAGTCCAGGCCCACCGTCCCCAGCCATTTGGGCCACGAGCCGAATCACACTCCACCCAGGCCAGGGCGAGAATTCCGGCCACACGTCCCTGTGATGTGGTCACGTTGGAAAAATGTTAATCCAATACTCTCCTCCGTGTTTCCTTTCTTTCCCAGGCTGGATTCCTAGAAGACAGGAATTTATGGTGTGAGAGTTCCAGCCCCCGCAAACCCACAGCCAAGGTCAACAGCACTAGGCGGGCAGGGCTGCCAAACGTGGAGGGAGCCGGGTGCACAAAAGACTGGAGTACATGCATTAGCAAATCCCTTCAGACCTGCAGGTTCCCACACTAGAGGGGCTCACACAAGTGGCTGCCAACTTGGCCTGGGCAAGCCCCTTGTTGGGGAGCAAGGCTTGTCTTGGAGACAGAGCCTGGGAAGCTGAAGGGGAAAGGTCAGGAGGTAGCTCTGGCCTTTAGTGGGTATAGAAGTAACCCCTTCTTGTGGTCTAAGTCACAAGCTCAGCAGTACCCCTAGAATTCAGATGATATGTAAAATGCTGCATCCCCATTCTCCTGACCAGTAGTTGAGATAGGAAAAAGGCACCCAAAGTGGGAGCCTGCTTAACCTCAGCTCCCCTGGGATTTCAGAAGTGTAGTTTTTTTGGTTTGTTTGATTGTTCTAGGTTTTTCAGGGTTCTAGGGATGGAACCCAGGGGCTAACACATGCTAAACAAATTCTTTACTGTTGAGCCTTGTCCCCAGCCCTTCAATGAGGGATTCTAGGCAGGGGCTCTACCACTGAGCCACGCCCCCAGACCCTCACTGGGGGATTCTAGGCAGGGGCTCTACCACTGAGCCACACCCCCAGCCCTCACTGGGGGATTCTAGGCAGGTGCTCTACCACTGAGCCACACCCCCAGCCCTCACTGGGGGATTCTAGGCAGGGGCTCTACCACTGAGCCACACCCACCCCCAGCCCCTCACTGGGGGATTCTAGGCAGGGGCTCTACCACTGAGCCACACCCACCCCCAGCCCCTCACTGGGGGATTCTAGGCATGTGTTCTGGCACTGAGTCATGCCCCTTACTCTGTGTGTGTGTGTGTGTGTGTGTGTGTGTGTGTGAGCTCCAGGCAGGAGTAAAAGCCCTTAGTTCAGATCCTCACTTGCTGATAATGCAAGCACTGGTGAAGTGGATACAGAATGGTTCCTGTGCTTGCTGGCCAGCCAGTCCAGCTAAATTGGAAAGTTCCAGGCTCAATGTGAGACCCTGCCTCAAAAAAAAAAAATGTAGAACTGAGGAGAGGACGCCTATTACCAACCCCTGTACACCACATGCATGTGCACACACACACACACACACACACATACACACACACGCACAGGAATGCTTACACATCCACTCATACACACCATACCCCGATCTCAAAGAGAATTCAACCTATTACTAACATCTGATACTCAAGATCCCTTCTCCTGTGCTCCCATAAGTGCAGATTGGCAGTGTGTCTGGCTGTGTCTCTAAACACTTCAACCTCAGAAAGATCAAAGTACGGTTTTCTTCTCTTGTCTCCATAACCACACCTCCAGCACTAACCCACCACAGCAAACTGTACCACCTTGCAGGTGAAAAGGAGGAACTTGAGTGAGGAAGGGTTTATCTTACCTCACAGTGTGAAAGTGCAGTACATCATGGCAGGAAAGGCACAGCGGCAGGAGAATGAGGCAGCTGGTCAGTCTGTGAGTCAGGAAGCAGAGATGGATGCTGGTGCTCAGCTCACCTATTCATTTTAGATTTCTTTTTCTAATTTTTTTTGTGTGCTCAAACTCAAAGAGTATTCTCAATATTTCCCTCCTCCACTCTGTCTCATGTTCTGCTTGTCACTGTGTGTCACGGGGAAATCTCACCCCTTGAGCATCCTTTGTAGCTGGCTATTTATCTGTTTCTATTTCTACTCATTGCTGTCTGTATTACTCAAGACCCTTTAGAAGAATGGAAACATGGATTGAATACATATTAAAAGGGGATTTACTAGACTGATTTACATGCTATGGCTGGAGTTCTCTAGCCATGACTGCCCCACACCACAGAGGTACAGAACCTAGTGTTGCTCAGTCCAAGAGACTAGTGGTTTCAGCAGACCCAATCTGGTATCAAAGACCTGGAGTATTCCTGGAGAGCTGATGCTCTTCAATCTACTTTGGAATCCAAACAAAGCTAGTTCTAATAATTTAAAGAAAGAAGTCAGCAGTGGCTGCAACGGAATAGATAAACTCACTGCCAAGGATGAAGGCCAAGGGTCAAACAGCAAAGTCTTCACCATGTCCTTCTATCTGGGCCTCTACTAGAAGGTGCTGACCACATTTAGGCTTGGGTCTTCCCATGTCAATTTTCAGGGAAGATAACCCCCTACAGACATGCCAACAGGCCAACCTGTCGAGATAACTCCTCAGTAAGTCTCCCTTTCAGGCGATTTGAGGTGACAGTCAAAACTAACCAGCACATCATCATTGTCATCACTTCCACCATCTTGTCACCATTCTGTTCTGGGGTGTAGGACACTGAAATACACCCCAAGGGCTCATATGCTAAAGGCTTGGCACTCAACACATCGTTCATAGGTGGAGCTTTGGCTTTGTTTTATTTGAGATGGGGTTTCATGTAGCCAAGGCTAGTCTCAAACTTCCTATGTAGCCAAGAATGAGATCCTGAGTTTTATGCCTCCACCCCAGGGATGGGCTTACGGGTATTCGTGACCATGACCATCCTAGGCTTTTGGAAGCAGTTGGATCATGGAAGTTCTGATGTAGTAGATTAACCCACTGACTGATCCATAACTTGATGGGCTTTGGGAAGTGGTAGGGAGTGTAGAAGGTGGGGACTGACTGGGAGAAATGATTCTCGGTGGGGGGATGTTTTGTTCCCAGCATCTCTTCTGTCTTGTCCGCTTCATGGCCACCATGAAGTGAGCAGCCTCATCATGTGTTCCCGCTGCCATGATGTTCAACCAGTCTTTCTAGAAGTGGAGCTGGCTGAGATGGAGTGAACACTCTGAGACCATGAGCTGAAATAAATCTCACTTTCATGAAGCTGGTTTGGTCAGGTTCTTGTTACAGTGACAAAAGGGATTGACACAGATTCCTCTCACCATGACCTCTCTCATCCTTGCCAATACTTCCTCTCCCCAAATCCCATCACTACCCTACCTTCACCACAGAAACCACTGTAACCATCCTGTCCTCCTTGCTGTCATTGTCTACCCCCACATCAGGCAGATGTCCATTCTGATCTTTCTGTGACCAGATGCATAACAAGAAACAACGTAAAGAAGAGAGGATTTGTCTTGGCTCGCAGTTTTGGGGGATATGGACCATCATGGTGGGGAAGTCACAGTGGCAGGAGTGAGGCAGCTGGTCATATTGCATCTGCAGTCAGGAAGCACAAAGAGATGAATGCTGGTATTCAACTCACCATCTCCTTTTAAATTTATTTTTCCTGTGTGTGTGTAGTATGTGCATGTGTGTGCATGCATGTGAAGGTCTAGCGTTGATGATGGAAATCATCTTGATGCTTTTTCACTTTATTCATTGAGGCAGGGTCTATCAATCACACCCAGAGATTGCTGATATAACTAGTCTTGCTAGCCAGCTTGCTCTGGAGATCCTCTGTCTCTGACTTCTGAGGCTTGAATTACAGGCCACCATGCCCACATGGCACTTACATAAGGTTTTGAGGATCCAAACTCGGGTCCTCCTGCTTGTGTGTTGAGTGCTCTTGTCACCTGACCTATGCTCTAGACTTACTTTATCCTCTCCTATCCTAGGTCCCAGCTCACAGTCAGGGTGGTTCTTCTCAGTTAAACTTCCCTGGCACTTATGGAAGGGCCCAGAGTGTGCCTCCCAGGTGATTCCAAGCACAGCCGAGTTAAAAGTGACCATAAACCATCATAGATGGTTTCCTGACTGGTTCACTGTCCCCTGCTCACAGCCTTGTTCTTTGAATAATCTTTAGCAATGCAATCTTTTTGTTTCTTTTGTTTTGCTTTAAGACAGCATGTAGTCTTGGCTAACCTGCAACTCTCTATGTAGACCAGGCTAGCCTCAAGCTCACAGAGATCTTCCTGCCTCTGCCTTCCTAGTGCTTGGGGTGAAAGACATACACCACCATAGCCAGCCCCAAATCTCTTTTAAGAAAAGATTTATTTTAATTATGGGTGTCTGTACATGTATGTGCACATGTGAGTACAGGTATTCATCAAAGTTGGAAGGAGGTATTGGATTTCCACAATTACAGAGAGGCATTTTGAGCTGCCTCATGTGCATGTTGGAATCAGAACTTCACGCCTCTGATAGAGCAGTAAGCGTTCTTCACCACTGAGCTGTTTTACCATCTCCTAGTAACACAAATCTCAGCATGTCACATTCCTGAAACCCACCAATAGCTTCGCAGGCTGCAGAGTGACATTGGAAAACCTTCTAAGAGTATCAGGACAGTGGGGGAGACAGAGCAGGGACCTGTGAATATTGCCAACAGGAGCAGCAGGCAGGCATGATGACACACATTTGTAATCCCAGCCCTCTGGAGGCTGAAGGCTGAAGTTCAAGGCCAGCCTCTGCTCTGTACCATATATGATTATACAGTATATAAGGAGGTAGCCTTTTAAAACCGAAATCAAACAGCATTTGCTACATGCTGTGTGTCAGGCACCACGCTGAGCACTTCACAGATATCAGCAACTTGTGCTCACCATAGCCCAAAAACTCAAGGTGCCTACCGGAGGTGGCCCCACTATTGCTGTCAGCTTTTCTCCATATGTCACAGGTCTCCATAGGTCACAGCTTTGTTCCCCACTCTTTCTACAGTACACGGGTATATTCTACTTTGAACTATAGTAACTTAAAAAAAAAAACCTTTTGTGTGTGTGTGTGTGTATGTGAGTGTGGGTGTGTGTGTGTCCCAGGAAGTCTTTGTCCAACCCCTCTTTTTGCCAGACATCATATCTTTAGTATTTACTTGGTTTTCTGTTCCTAACATTGAATGTACAAGAAGATTCACTTACAAAAGACGGCCCAATGAGATGGGATCAAGGAGCTGGTTGGGAATCCACGGGGCCTGAGCTGGATCCCTGAGACCCACACCGTGGAGAGCGAACCGACTCCTTCAGGTTGTCCTCTGCCCTCCACAGGAGCACCCAGCTCACACGAGCTTCCCACTAACAACATAAACGAGAGCAGCAGCAATAAATAAAAGGGGTTATTTTGGCTCAGAGTTTTGATTATGGCCATTGGTCCATGATCAGTTCTGGGCCTGTGGGGAGGGAGCACATTATGGAGGGGTACACAGGGGTTCAGAGGGCAAAAGCAGCCATCTGATGACCAGGAATCAAAAGAAAACAAAGAACGAGCCAGGCCCCCACAGGATTCCATACTTCAAGTGATTCGATGACTGCCCACAAGGCCCTGTTCCCTCCCAGTGGCACCTCCATGGGGACCAAGTCTTCATCGGGTATGGTTTAGAGAGACAGTCACGGTGCAGCCTCCACCATTTCTCTTGCCTTATTGCACAGGCTAGCATCTCCAGTCTAGGACAGCATAGAGGTGGTTGCATTGGACAGCCATCACCTTTAGTCTGGGAGGTTTTATTTTCTGTTTGATGGATTTTTATGTCTAGTTCTCAATTCATTCTGAACTTGTGAGGGAGATATTCTTTACAGACCTTCAAGTATTCTGCTTTACAGATGATGAACTGTGGGATAACTCGCCCATGCACACACATTTATTAAGTGGCAAAGTGGTTGTGCGGGCCTCTGCCACTCGCACTTCAAAGCCTGCTGTCTTCATGACCATGATATAAAGCTTCCAATAAAACACAGCCTAAGTGACTGATAGTTTAGTAGCGAGATACTGCAGGAAGGGCCGTGTACCCGTGTAATAGCAGAGTGATCACAATAGATGCCAATTATATAAAAGGACCAAGTACAAATGCAGTAGACGAAGCAACGGGCTTTCTCTAACACCGGACAATTTGTGGTGAGAGGCAATTAGCCAACATTCTATACCTCATATAAAACAATCTCCAGACAGAGTATAAAAGTTTAAGCATATATAAATAAGCGGTGAAACTCTAGATCAGCTTGTAGGAAATCAACAAAATTCTTCTTTACCCTCAGGAAAAGGGTTTCTAAAGATTCTGTTCTTTCTTTACATTTTCCCAAGAATGAATCACATAGAAAAAGATGAACATGAGCCAACGAGGTGGCTCAGTGGTTAAAGGCTCTTGCCACCAAGTCTGGTGACTTGAGTTTGATCCGTGGGACCCATGTGATGAAAGGAGAGAACTGTGTCCTGTAATTTGTCTTGTGACCTGTAAACACACACACACACACACACACACACACACACACACAGAGGCATGTATGTATGCACACTCACACAAAGAGGCATGTGCATACATGTGCGCGCACACACACGCAGAGGCATACACACAGAGGCATGCACACACACACACAATTTTTTTTTTTTTTAAAAGATGAGTCTGTCTGGATGGATTGCAAGATCACTACTGTGGAAGTTTAAGAAAATGACCTCTGTGAAGCGGGGAACCACAGTTAGAGCCCCCAGAGTGTCAGCAGTCATTGAGGGATAGGAAATAGATGCCAATGCAGTTGCATGACCCAGGTTGCAGTCCCCAGGTAGACCTTGGATACTTACTAAAGCCATACTCATGATGGTTCAGCTCTAGCCCTCCATGTCTTCCAGGGTTGGTCCCCCACCCAGGATGCTTCTCCGAGAGCAGGCAGCTGTTCGGAGCTTGGCTGAGCCCTCCATTGTATCTCCAGCCTCTACAAGATCTTTTGGTGGACAAGACCCATTTCCCACTACTGTGCCCAGGGACTCCTGGTACAGCTGAGCAGCCCAGATGCAGGGCATAGTGCCACCCTGATTTCTGTCCCAGGATCCTAGACCTGACTCACTCAGGGCTGTACTCACTCTGTGTCAACTGCCATAAAGACCCTTCTGGGTAAACTGTCTTAGTGCCATCTATGAAGGCCCCCTCTCAAAGCATCCTTAGAGGGTTCTCGATGGCCCTAAGACTCCTATCCCCAGAAGGGTAGGGTTGCCATGATTCTTGCCTTTCCCATCAGCCCTTGCTTCTCTCTATCCATCCTGAAATCATGGAGCTATGGGGTAGAGGCTAAATTTATCTGTAGGTCAGTGTTGCGGTGAGTTTAGGTTTTGTTTGTTTGTTTTATCTTATTCATTTATTTAGGGTCTCATGTAACCCAGGCTGGCCAGATCATGTAACTCAGGCTGGCCCAGAACTTCCTATAAAAGCAGGACAACTTTAAAACTATGATCCTCTTTCAGTGCCAGGACTACAAGCATGTACTGCCACATCTCCTTTTATGTGATTCTGCAGGTCCAGGACCTCATACCTGTTAGTCAGTCTAGTCTGTCAAAGTGTCAGGTAGAAAGGTTCCTTTGCCACTTTTTTTCTGTCTGTCTGTCTTGCTTTGCATGTTGCACATTCTTGTGCATGTATGTATGTGTGTAGAGGTATGCATGGAAGCCAAAGGGGTCTTCTACAATTACTCTCTACCTGATTTTTGAAATAGTGTCTCTCACGGAATCTGGGCATTACCAACTTAGCTAGAGGCTAGTGAGGCCTGAAGGGGGGTCCTCTTATCTCCAGCTCCGAGCTGAGATTATGGACACATATTGCAAGGTTCAGCTTCTTTAAACAAATCCTGGGGTTTGAACTCAGTTTCTCATGCTTGTGTGCTGAGTTCTTTCTTGATCAACTGAACCACCTCCCCAGTAATGCTTATCTTGGTTTATTTGCAGAGCTGGGAATCAAACTCTGGATCATGCACATAGTAGGCAGGCACTGAGTCACACATCTGTCTCTGGTCCTGAATCAGGGGATCGACAGAGTGGAGGGCTCTTAAGGGCAATCCAAGGGTGAGGGGCACATGTATTTGTGGTGTGTGTGTGTGTGTGTGTGTGTGTGTGTGTGTAGTGTGACTGTGTGCATATGGAAGCCAGGGAGCCAGGGGATAATATATAGGAGTCACTTCTTTCTTTCCACCTTGTGTGTCCCAGGAATTGAATTGGTGGCAAGTCCCCCTTACCGGCTGAACCATCTTGCCTGTCCAATCTACTTGTTAATGACTGGCTATGTTTCCCTCTTACCCTGGTACCCCCATAACCAGGCTAAACATGCAACTGGGGCATAGCATATTTTTTTCTGGGCTTTGAATGCAGTGACCTTCCAAAGGCTGGACCCCACCTCCTGTCTGGACTTGAACTTGCAGCCAAATCCTCAGGCACCAACATTGTTGCTGCCCAGCTCAAAGTCCTGATGGAGGAAGAAACATGTTTTCAAAGCCCCCCAGAGCCTGTCCATCTCAAATGAACACTTTTTCCTGTCTGTTCAATACCACCATTTTCCTCCTTGGGCCAGCCATCGGCTGAGATATTTATAACTTGCTCCTGGCACTCCATCTTGCCTAATTGGCGGGGCCTGGCGGGGCCCCCATCCGTCATGGTAAGTGGACCTTTCACCAGCCTCGGGAGGGCTCTCCGCCAGCCCGGACGTTCCCAGGCCTAGGAGTAGGGGAGGCTGCCCTCCACCCTGCCCGCTCCCAAGGCTGCATCCAGCAGGCTCAGCCCCGCCAATGGAGCCCTTGGGAGAGAACATCTGACTAGGGGCCATCTGTCACCTCTCAGCCAAGGGTGACAGAGATCCTTTACAGTATCTGCCCAGACATTCCCAGCCCTCTCTGCTGGCCGCCTCGCTACTGTCACCAATCATTCCATCCTTCTTAGAATGGTAGCCTTATCCTTGCCCTGCCTGATGTGACCCTGTGGATCTCTTGCCTGCATGATGAAATCTCAGAACAGAGCCAGCCAAGAGTGTTGTGCAAACCTGTAATCCCAGGTACCTGGAGAATTGAGACAGGAGAATTATGAGTTTAAGGTCAGCCTGGGCTACATAAAGTGAGTTTAAGACACAAGCCTGGGCAACTTAGTGAAGGACCATCTCAAAATTAACAGTGAAAAACAAGCAAACAAACAAACCACTGGAAGTGTGCCTCACTGGTGGTAGAGCTTTTACCTAGAACTCCCTCCCCTTTTCAGAGGTTGGAGATGTGGCTCAGCAGTAGAGTGTCTGCCTGGAATCCCCCAGGGAGGGGCTGGGGGCGTGGCTCAGTGGTAGAGCACCTGCCTAGAATCCCCCAGGGAGGGGCTGTGTGGCTCAGTGGTAGATCCCTTGCCTAGAATCCCCCAGTGAGGGGCTGGGAGGCAATACGTTCAATGCCTAGTACTGAAAAGAAATCTCAGTGGACACCTGATCCTCTCTCTCGCTCTCTGTTTTAGCCGCAATGAATATCATGCTTTCCCCAATGGATAAAAAGTCATCTTCAGGCCTGTTTAGCCCCCTAGGTTGACCCCTTGTTCCTTGAGGCTGTGCACCCAGCCGTCACCACCAGCCTTCACAGTGTTGGATCCCTGCCCTTCCTTGCTTAGGAAGTCAAGGTCCTCAGCCACTGTATCACCACACTTGGTTCTCCTTGCTAAGCCTCTCCTGAGACCCTGAACTCTCCAGAATGATGACCAGAGCTTTCCCTGTGTTACAGAACAGCCCTCAGCATTGCTAAAAAAAAAATTTATCTTTTGTTTTATACTTGACCCAAAGGTTTGAGTAGTTTCCTCTTGTGATATTTTATCTTTAAGCATTGTTCATATTTTATTTCTCTTCCTCTTCCTCCTCCCCTTCCTCCTCCTCTTCTTTCTTCTTCTTCTTCTTCTTCTTCTTCTTCTTCTTCTTCTTCTTCTT
>JADRCH010000159.1:615874-647984 GCA_019843965.1 Rhynchomys soricoides
TCTTCTTCTTCTTCTTCTTCTTCTTCTTCTTCTTCTTCTTCTTCTTCCTCTTCCTCTTCCTCCTTCCTCTTCCTTCTTCCTCTTCCTCTTCCTCTTCCTCTTCCTCTTCTACTTCTTCTTCTCCCTCAAGATGGGATCTTTCTTGCTGTGTAGACCAGGCTGGCCTTAATCTCACAGAGATCCTCCAGCCTCTGCCTTCTAAGTTTTGGGATGAAAGGTGCACAACACCACACCCAGCCATTATTTATATTTTTAGTCTTTAAATCTGGAATGGTACCTTATCAGTAATTTGAATTTTATATAATCTTAAGTTTTGGCTATTTATTTACTTATTTATTTGAGATAGGGTCTCCCTATATAGGCTAGGTTGGCCTTGACTTCACAAAAAAAATCTACCTGCATCTGCCTCCAAAGTGCTGGCATTAATGTTCTACTATGCCCAGCAATTTAAAAAAATTACATGTATATGTTTATCTGTGCACATGACTGCAGATGCATGAGCTGGCCAGTAGAGGGCATCAGATCCCCAGAAGCTAGAATTACAGGTGATCATGAACTTCCCAAGGTGGGTGCTGGAAACCAAATGGGTATTCTTAATCTTTGAGCCATTTTTCCATCTCCTAATTTAAATTTAAAAAGTGTACGAGTGTGTTGCATGTTTGATGGTGTGTGTGCACGTGCGTGTGTGTGCACGTGCATGTGTGTGTGTGTGTGTGTGTGTGTTTGCATGTATGCGTGAGGGCACATGTGGAGTCCAGAGGACAACCTCAGGTATGATTCTTTTAGATTCCCACCTTGTGTTTTACACAGAGTCTTTCACTGGGACCAGCAATTTACCAGTTTGCCTAGACAGGATGGCCAGTGAGTCCCAAGGATGTTTTGTCCCAAGCCCTAATTTAAATTTTTAAACATTTATTTATGTTCGTGTGTTATGGCATTCATGTAGATAGCAGAGAACAGCTTTCAGGCATCCACTCCCTTTTTCTGTCATGTGGGACCCAGGAATGGGCCTAGGCTTGGCAGCAATTGCCTTTACCCATCGAGTCATCTCGCTTACCCTCAAAATTTATTATTGTTTGAGATGGGATCTCAAGATGTAGCCCAGGCTGACTTTCAACTCACCAGTGTTAAGATTTCAGGGGAGTATCACTACACCCTGCTGAGTGACCTAATTAGTGTGTGCCTCTTGTCCCACAGAGGGGAGGCAGGGATACAGGGAAGGCACTGTGCCCTGGTCCCGGGGAGGGCAGGCAGTGGCCTGGACACAGGGATGGCAGCTGGACAGGAGAGGATCAGTTTGGCGTTTCCTTTGGAGGCAGAATTGACAGGTCTTGGCAGAGGCTGGGACGTGGGTGGTGAGGGACAGGAGACTCCAAAGCTGCCTCCCAATTTTCTGGCCCCAAACACTGGGCGGGCGATGGTGCCATTTCCTGAGGGAAAGAAGCAGAGAGGAACAGGCTGCGGAGGAAATGACATTACTGTTGGATGTGTTAACTTCAAGTTATAATGTGTCTCGCCTGTCAGTGATTGACAGAGCCCTGCAGGGGCCACACCGGCCTAGGCTTCTAAACCCTGAAATTACTTGAGTATCACTTATTATATTGAAAATTTTAATTACCTTTTAATTTGTGTGTGTGTGTGTGTGTGTGTGTGTGTGTGTGTGTGTGTATGTGTGTGTAGGTCAACTTTCAGGAGCTGGTTCCAACCATGAGGGTCTTGATAATCATACTGAGCTTCTCAGACTTGGCAGCAGGGGCCTTTACCCCTGAGCCATCTCCTCATCCCTGAGTATCGTCTATCATCACCTTGAGTCACTGGTTCAGAGCCTTCCCAAATGCCAAGGTAGACGAATTGAAATGTCCCAGTCTTTTGTTCCTAACATAAGGACGGACTATGGCCTTGTTCTCAGGGCTCAGCTGGATGTCCGGGTGTCTGTTGAGAATTCAGCCTAGCTCTCAAGTTTGCCTTTTGTACCTCATCCTATGCCCACAGACCCCTCAGCACAAGTCTCTCTCATTTCTCTGTATGTGTTCATTTGTTCATGAAGGTGCGTGTATACATGTGTGCCCACACGGATGCCAGAAGTTGGCACTGGGTATCTTCCGTGGGTTCCAGTGTCTGCTCATCCTATCTTTTCAAACATTTCCTCACTGAACCCAGAACTCACTGGGGATCCACCTGTTTCTGCCCCAACCACCCAGTGCTGGCATTAACAAATGTGAACCAGGCCCTCCTTTTACATGTGTCAGAGACTCAAAGTCAGCTCCCCGTGCTTGTATAGGAGGGCCTGTACCAACTAAACCATCTCCCCGGACCTTGTTTTGAGAATTGAGACAAGGTCTCCAACCCAGGTCAGCCTCAGATTGCCTATGTAGGCAATGGTGGCGCTAAATTTCTGATCCTCTTGCCCTGATTACCTCTCAAGTTTTGGGATTACAGCCTGTACAGCCTGTACATGGGGCCATGCTGAGCAAGACCCCAGGGCTGTGTGCAGCCTGGGTAAGCATCCTAGTAACAGATGCTTTATAGGGTTTATACAGAATATAAACCCTATTCTTTCTGCACTTAAAACAGGACCTCAATGTTCAGCCCAGGCTGACCCTGATCTCATAGTCTTCCAGCCCAGCTCCCTGAGGTCTGGGATGACAAGTGTGCTCCACCTCAGCTGACTAGCATCAGACTTCAGCTCAAATTCCATCTCTTCAGTCTATACCCATTAGTTAAAAGCTTTTTTAGTGAGGGAAGGGCTCTGCTTAGGTAAGATGGAATGGTAACCACAACGCCCCCTCTGAAGGGTCAGTGAGCATCCATTAATATAAGCTCTGCAGAGACTTCCCAGCAGAGCAGTTGGTACTTACTGTGGAAGTTGTCCATGTTATTTAGGACTGCCTGAGCTCACCAAGCCCACCATAGCAGAGTGTGTACTCTGTGGGTGGAGGGCTCCGAAAGTCTTCTTGCATTGTTTTACTTGTATGTGTTGCTAGGGTATAACCCAGGGCTTTGTGCATGCTAAGCAGAGGCTCTACCATTGAGCCACGCCCCCAGCCCCTCACTGGGGGATTCTAGTCAGGTGCTCTACCACTGAGCCATGCCCCCAGCCCCTCACTGGGGGATTCTAGTCAGGTATTCTACCACTGAGCCATGCCCCCAGCCCCTCACTGGGGGATTCTAAGAAGCTGCTCTACCATTTAGTCATGTCCCCAGATCTTTTCTATGTCATACCACTTATCTGCCTAATCAGCATATAGGACAAGTCCCTGTGGCATTCACATGGGGTGACTCAGTGTCCCCAACCCTTCTTGTTAGTGACACTGTTGGGAGCTGATTCCACTACCAGAGCCTTGCTGGGTTCTTGGGATGCCCTGATTGGGACTTCAAAAAGCAAGCAAGATGGGCTTGGGGTATAGTTTAGTGGTCGAACCCTTGCCTAAAAGCTTCTGTTGAGGGATAGGAGTGTGAGTCGGTGGCCGAGCATCTGATTAGAATCTCCCCATCAAGGGCTGGGGGCAAGTCTCAGTGGCATAAATCTTGCACAGCATGTGGAAGGCAGGCCCTGGACTCTAAGTCCATCACCACAAAAAGACTTCCCCCACCCCAGCCCCCACACCACTCTAAAATCCATAGTATTCCCAACTACGAGCTGTGGTGTTCCCGCGCCCATTGCCGCGCTGTGCAGTGCGGATTAGGGTCTATTAAACTTGTTTCAGGGCCATCAGTTTCCCTGTTACTTCCAGGCGCTTCCTAGTTACTAGGTCTGGCAGAAGTCTGGCCTGTGTCATTGAGAGATGGTTTTTTGCTTTTAATTTTTATGTTTATCTAGTTTTTCTCTCATTCACTCATTTGCTTGCTTCTGCTTCTGTTTCTGCTTGTTTTTTTTCTTTTTTTGAGACAGGGTCTTACAATATTGTATAAGCTGGTCTCAAACTAAGGATCCTCTTGCCTCACCCTTCTGAATGAGCAGGACTCATTTGTGTGTGTGTGTGTGTGTGTGTGTGTGTGTGTCTGTGTGTGTCTGTGTGGTGTCTGGTGCATGGTGTGTGTGTGGCACGTGTAGTACATGATGTGTATGTATGTGTGGTGTATGTGTATGTGGTATGTGTGTTGTGTGTGTTGTATGTGTGTTGTCTGTGTATTGTGTGTGTTGTGTGTATGTAGTATGTATGTAGTGTGTATGTGTGTATGTATGCATGTACACATGTATATGTGTGCATGTGGAGCTAAGCTGACATCAGGTGTCTTCCTCAATTGCTCTCCACCTTAATTTGGGGGACGGGGTCTTCCACTGAAGCTGGAGCTCACTGATTTGGCTAGGCAGGCGAGGTTGTCATTACCCTTATGCTGGGGTTCCAGGAGCATGCTGACACCCCTGGCTTTTAAGGTGGGTGCTAAGGATCTGAACTCAGCTCCTCACACATTTTTTTGAGTAAGCACTTTAACAGTGAACCCCTTGTTCAGCCTCCTTTCCCAGCACTTCTATAGTTTCTGGGCTCACATACCCCACCCTCGCTTTCCAAGACACCATCTTGGATCTGGCTCAGGGAGTCTCCATCCAGTCTGGACTCCATTTCAGCCTTTACCCCTCATCCTGGAAGTCTAAGATACAAAATGTCAGCTGTCTAGGATTGTCACTGCTCCATCCCTCCTGAGACACAGGATCCTGACCATTCAAGGTGGCTTTTAGAATTTGGTACAAATGAGGACCACAGAAGTCAGCCCAGGAGCATCGAGTACAGTGGCAGAGCACAATGACGCGCGCGTGCGCACTTGTGTGTGTGTGTGTGCATGCACACATGCGTGCGTGCGTGAACAAACACCCCCCAAAACAAACAAATAAAACAAACAAACAAACAACAACAACAACAACAAAACATTCTCTAGTTCGTTTGGAACAGTAATTCAAGTATTCAAAAAACGGTTTTTGAAGAAGGGTCTCATGTAGTCCAAGCTGGTCTCAAATTCACTATGTATCACAGAATGACCTTGAACTCTTGATCTTCCTGTCTTCACCTTCACAGTTCTAGGATCACAAGCATAAGCCCTCATACCAAGTTTCTGTGGTGTTGGGAACCAAACTTAAGGCTTCCCGTATGTCAAGAGAGCACTCCACCAATTGAGCCCCACCATGCTTCAACTCACAGACAAGAAACACGAGAGAGACTTTTATTTCCTGGCACAGAACACAGTGCAGGAGAGGCAGGGTCCAGTCCATGCCTGGCTTGTGGACTACATAGGGGTTCTTCAGCCAGCCCTTCCTTGGCTGGCTGGTGCACTGATGGACATCCCCAGGCTTGTATTTGCCTAGGGACCCAGGTACAGGGGGGAGGGTGGGTGAGGCTGGGGCTCCAGGCTATGGAGTTTCCCTTGGCCCTGACTTCCACAGGGGCTCCACTCCCAGTGTGATAAAAGAGGCATCAGTGGGAGCGGAGAGGATGAAGTAACAGAGAAGATATGAGTGGCCGCGCCCACACCCGCCAACCCCCCAGGCTGAGCCCTCCCTGCCCTGCTCCACCAGGAGGCCTTGGAAAGGACAGGCCTTTCTCCAGCCTCAGCCTGTGCCAGGCACCAAGGGAGCTAGCTTAATCCAGCCAAGCCCTGCCTGATCCCCAGGCTTAGGATGCAAATGCCCTTCAAGTCTCCTTTTGTTTTGTCTGTGCATGTTCAAGTATTCATCTATGCGAGAGTGTGTGTGTGTGTGTGTGTGTGTGTGTGTGTGTGTGTGTGTTGCAAATGTACTTGCAGGAAGGTCAGAGACTGATATCAAATATGATCACCACTGTATTTTTTAGGGTAGTGTCTCTCCCTGAACCTGGAACTCACTGATTTGGCTACACTGGTTGCCCAGCGAGCTCCAGAGATGATAAAGCACTTTTACATTTCTTTCTGTCGGTTTTCGAGACAGGGTTTCTCTGTGTAGCCCTGGCTGTCCTGGGACTTGCTCTGTAGACCAGGCTGGCCTCGAACTCAGAAATCCGCCTGCCTCTGCCTCCCAAGTGCTGGGATTAAAGGTGTGCAGCACCACCACTGCTCAGCTTCTTTGTGCGCGTGTGTGCATGTCTGGGCGTGTGCGTGTGTGTGTACGCTCGTGTGTGCTTGTGTGCGTGCGTGCGTGCGTGTATGCGCATGTGTGTACCTATGTCATGGTATACATATGGCTGTTAGAGAGCATCCCACAGAAGTCAGATCTCTTTCTACCCAGGTCCCAGGCATGGAAATCAGAGATTTTCATTTGACAACAAACACCTTTATCCCTGAGGCTTTTCTCCAGCTCTGTACTCAGGTATTTATTTGGGTGTTTGGGATTTGAACTCATGTCCTCAAATCTGCATCAGACCAACTGAGCTACTCTCGAGTCTCAGAGATTTTGTGTCCGTTCTATACCCAGACCTCCTCTCTGTCCCCACTTAACCAGATCTATGACCTACGTCAGGATTACTTGAAGTTTAATTAGGAGATCTGATGCTGTGCTCTTCTGGGGAAATTCAGAGCCTTTTAGCTGCCCAGAGAGGGTATAGTGTCCTCCAGTTGTGTCTGCATGGCCCACCCAACCCATGCCTCCCAGACACCTTTCCTATGCGGGGAAAGCTGGTTATTTCCAAGGTTTTCTCTCCTCAAACCAGTGCCAGCCCCTGAAGGCATTGGCATGTCTTAAGCCAGCCTAACCCTAATTTGTCTCATTGCAATTCCGGAACTGGGGAAGGGAATGGCTCTCCAAGGTTGGGTGGAAGGCTGGCACCATTGACCTAGTCTGGACAGTGACCAAGCTGGATTTGAACCCGGTACCTTCCCCTGCTGAGACCCAGACAAAGAGCGAGTGTGTCCAAAGCATGGGGTTGGTTTCCTGCTTTGAGTGTGCCAAGATTTGCAAAACCACATAAAGCCTGCCCCCCCGCCCCCCAGCCACAGAGCTGAATGGCTTCACGTTTTCTTGGGATGTCACCCCAAGCAATCCCTGGGGGCCTGACACATACATGATTGGAGGGTGGGCACCCCACGGCTGCCTGCCTAGCTTCACTGGCCTCAACTGCCCTCAGAAACAACCTGTAAGCATACCCAGGCTCTAAGCAGTTCAGATGGGACTGTCTCTCTCTTCCCCCGTGTTTCCATGGTAGGGTTCAGATATTGCACTTTTGCCACACCCCAGGAAACTGAAAGCAGTGCTCCTTCTCACACTCAGAGATCTGTCAATCATCCTTTCTCTGCTGGTCCCTCCCTTCCCTGGCCCCAGACGCTCTTTCCCTGGTTGAGACTGCAACATCAGACTGCTGGTGCTCTACATTTAACAACTTTAAATTTTAACTGTTATTTATCATCATCATCATCATCATCATCATCATCATCATCATGATTATTGTGTGTGTACATGTGCACGTGTTTCATGGCGCAAGTGTGAGGGTCAGAGGACAACTTTTGGGAGGCCTTCTTCTCTTTTCATCATGGGTTCCAGTGATTGATCTCAAGATGTTGGACTTATGCAAAAAAAACCTTCTACACACTGAGCCATCTCGCCAGCCTACAGTTTCTGCTTTTAAAAAATTTATATTTGTTATTAAATGTGTGTATGTATGTATATGGTGGGTAGCATATGTTTGTGTTCTCTCTTTCCTTCATGGGTTCTGGATTGTGGGGACTGAAATCGGATTGTTGGATTTATACAAAAAAACCCTTGCTCCCACTTTGACACATGTGGAGCCCAGCATGCTTGTCGGGGTCAGAGAGCAAGTTTTGGAAATCAGGTTTCTCCTACCACGGGTTCTGGGACTTGAACTCGGGTCGTTAGGCTTGCTTACAGGCCGCTTGCTTTCCTTTGATGAGCCCTCTCACTGGCTCCAGCCCTCGCTTTCCTATCCCTCCCCCCCCATACCCTCTGCTCTGATCCTAGAAAACCCTCATCTGTTTCCTGGTGCTCTGGATTTGTTTTCAGACAGGGTCTAGTGTAACTGTTCTTGAAATTGCCTCGTAGCTGAGGTTGGCCTTGAACTCCTCGTCTTCCTGCCTCTGTTCCAAGTGCTGGCATTACAGGTGTGCACCACCTTGCCTGGATGGCTCAAGTTCTAGGAAAGAGTCACACCTCTCCTCTCCACTGCAGGAAGAAGATGGAGTCCCAGAGGAGGGAAGTGACTTTCCCAGGGGCACTCCGCTGATCGTTGGTACCCATAACACGGAGTCTCTATTGATTATGATGGTTGACATCGAGGAAGAATTCTCAGGGCTGGTGGATGGCTCAGTACAGCCTGGCTGTGGTGGCATATCCTGGGAACCCCTGCACATGAGTGGCGAAAACTGAAGGATTTTAAAAATTTGCTGGCCAGAAACCTAGCTCCAAGCCAATGAGAGACCTTGTCAAAGAGGGGGGGAGGAAGTGGCACCCATGGTTGTCCACTGACCTCCACAAGGTATTTGCACATATATGAAACGGGAAAAATTAAAAAAAAACATTATCTAAGAGACATCAGGGAAATAAAGCTGACAGGTCAGAGGGGTGAACGTCAGGCTCAGAGACCATCTTCTGCTCCTGCCTGCCCCACACAGCGATGGCAGGTGCATGTGGGTTAAACCTGGCCTGGAGGACCCTGAGCTCAGCATTATGTGAGGGTTGCTCACTCAGAATGGTGACCTCAGTCTACTCTACACATAAGCCAGGGTCTTAAGCCTGTCTGGGCTGACTCTGAGCAGTGGACTGGACGCTGGCCCTCATGTGGCCCGTGCTGACAGATTGGATGTCTCCGGTGCGCCAGAGGCTGCTGCTAAGTGGCTTTCTGGCAGGAAGTCAAGGGTCACCTCATCAGCAGCTCTGATCCAAACCGCTCTGGCCTGTTTTGGGGGGCGCCTCCCATGTCTGTCGGTTGCATGAGGCTGTGTTTATTGTCAACCCAAATCCAGACCCTGCCTGGTGGCTCTTGGGGGGCCACAGGAACCACAGATAACCTCCTTAGGGACAGATGGCTCCCTGGCCAGAGAGGGCTTAGGTTGCGGTATATAAGATGACAAAGTCTCAACCACTCATGTTTATCATGAGACACATGTGTAGGGCCCTTCTATGTCCTGAGTCCCCATTTCTAAATCCTGTCCTCTGTCTTCAGTCCTGTGGAGGTCTCTCAACCTCTTGTTCTGAGCCCTAGCACTTGGTAAGGCTTGAATTTCAGAACTGATTTGGTGTGCATATGTGTTTGTGTCTAAGCAGGCGCATGTTCCCACAACTATGCGTGTGAACATACACGCATATGCAAACGGTACATGCATGCAAACAGTGTGGAGACTTGAGGTGGGCGCCGTATCTCCTTAACTGCTTCCCACTATGTTTTGGGTTTTGAGACAGCATTTATCATTGGTTTAGGGCTCACCAATTCAGCTAGACTGGCCGGCCGGTGGGCCCCAGATATCCCCCTATTTCTGCCTCCCCAGAGCTGGGATCATAAGCATGCACCTTAACCTTTAGTATTTTCTAATTGAATTTAAGTTATTTTGTATTCATTTAGAGTGTGTGTGTGTGTGTGTGTGTGTGTGTGTGTGTGTGTGTGTAGACATGGATATACCACCGTGCACATAAAGAACTCGAAGGATAATTTTGGGGAGTCAGTTCTCATTCCTCCCACCATGGGTTCCAGAGATCAAACTTGGGCAAACCTAGGTGTGAGGCTTGAGCAGCAGGTGCTTCTGTCCTCCAAGCCACCCCACCAGCCCATCGTTCAGCGTTCTATTTTACATTGGCTCTAGATGCCAAGTGACCCTCAGGTCTTCATGCTTAGAACCAAATGCTTTACCAAGTGAGCTATCTCCCCATTCCGATCTTCATATTTGGAAGCAGCCTCTTGCTATGTAGACCAGGCTGGCTTTGAACTTGCAACAAGCTTCCTGCCTCAGCCGCCCAAGGGGTGGAATTACTGGCATGTGCTACCACATCCAGCCTTCACCTTGTTTTTGAGAAAGTCTCTCTCTGGCCTGGAACTTGCCAATTAATCTCCTCTAGCTAGGCCAAGAGCCCCAAGGATCTGCCTGCCTCCTACCTCCCCGACACTGGGATTAAGGTGTGTGCCATCTTGCTTAGGTTTTTTGTTGTTGTTGTTTTTGTTTTTGAGTTCTGGGAATCAAACTCATGGTTACAGGGCAAACACTTTACCAACTGAGCTGTATCCCCAATGCCCCATCCCTGTCTTTTATTATTATTGTTTTTAGACAGAGCTCAGGTAAACTATGCTTGCCTTCAACACAGTATGTAACTGAGGATGGCCTTGATCTCCTGACCTTCCTGCCTTCACCTTCAGAAAGCCGGAGTACAAATGGGACTACTGTGCCCAGCTGTGACAGGTCTCTCAGTTTGAGGCCAGCCTGGTCTACATAGTGAGTTCTAGACCAGAAAGTCTATATAATGAGACCCTTGTCTCCTAAAAACAAACACACAACAGCAAACCCAAGATGGACGAGGTCTTAAGGAATGGCAGCTGAGGCTGACCTCTGACCTGGACCACTGTGTCCACATATGTGTACTTACATACATGGAAAGGAGGAACGCAGGTGGAAGAGATGGAAGGTTCTAGAAAACCAGGCTCCTCATCCCTCCTTATGTAAAACGTTGGCAACCAGGAAAAGTTTACCTGTGCACTTGTGTACCTTTGAGTATTTGTGTGTGCATGTGCATGTCAGGTGTATTTTTGAATGCTATGTGTCTGGGGACCATTAGACACGTGCCTGCCACCTTGGTGAACCTTATTGGAAACGTGTGCTTAGGGGTCGATAGAGTTCTGGGCAATCCCCGTTACAGGAAGTCCAAGATCAGGGCGGAGGGTGGGCGCAGGCCATGCACACGCAGAGTCTGCTATCCCTGTCTGCTGATCTTTTCCTAGAAAAGAGAACTGGGTATTCAAAGTCTAGGGAGAGATCTGTAAAAGCACCGATAACCATTCATGTTTCCCAAAATAACATCATTAGGAAGAATTCTGAAGTAAAGAAACAGTGTTTCACACATCCTAAATCAGGACTCGGGTTGGGTAATTACTTTCCACCTATCGTCCTTCCTGTGCACAAGCAATAGCCACGTCCCCACCAGACCCTGGTCCCACCCTGCCCCACAGCCCAGCTCTACCCAGACATCCATAAATCTCTTCCTCTTGTTCCACAAAATCTTCCTGGGAAAGGTCCCACTCTCCGTGTCTGCTCTTCTGTCCAAACGCTCATCGCCTTCAAGATTTTATGGTTTCGGCTTGTTGACTTGGCCTCCTGGGTCCCCCGCGGTAGGCGGCAGTTTCAGAGAGAGGCTAGAGGTTTTGGGTGACCTCAGCCTCACCCCTTGCCTGGCCTGAGCTGGAGGATCTTGAAAGCAAGATCCCCACAGCTGCCAGAGGAGGGCCCAGTGGCCATTTTGTAAGGGGCCTTCTAAGGGCCCAGATCTTGGTCTGGGGTTGTGTCTGTATACCCATACAGGCCCTGCCTCCAGCATCCTGAGCTTCTAATTGATCTACCTTCAACATCCAGGATCTGGCATTATAAGAATCTCACATTCTATATCCTCTCTACCCATCCCAACCTCCAGATTCTTCTTTCCATGAGAGACTCCCAAGGGGGAACAGAAATAAGGTGCAATGCCCATGGTCTTATTTATGGCACTGCTGATCCTGGTTGTCCTCTGAGCTAAAGCCACCAGGACACGGATAAAGAAATGGCTGAGAGCTTGGGAAGTAGCTCAGTTGGTGAGGTACTTGCCTGGCACACACAACACTGCTTAAAATAGGCACAACGGCTCAATGTTTTAATCCCAGGATTTGGAAGGTAGAGGCAGGAGGGTCAGGAGTTCAAGACCCTCCTCAGCTAGTAAGTTGAAGGCCAGCATGGGCTATTCGAGACCCTGACTCAAAACAACAATAATATTCAAAGTGTTTGGATCACTTTGGGGTCCAAGCACTCATCGGGTCCTAGGCAACTTTCTCAGGAGGTGGGTGGGGGCATTTCTAACTTATTCCTGAAGGCCTGTATTATAATTTGAGTATAAAATGTTCCTCACAGACTTGTGATGAACACTTGCTCTCCAGCAGGTGATGCTGTTTAAGAGCTGGAGACTAGCTGGAGAAACTGGGCTACCAGATGATCATGATTTAAAATTTATATCCTGACCCTGCTTCCTGGAATCCTGAGATAGGATCAAAGAGTCCCACTCCCCTGCTGCCACAGCAGAGAGTCCCACCACCATGAAACTTGGAGTTAAAAAATAAATCCTACTTTCCACTAAATTGCTTCTTTGGCTTTGCTTGTAGTTGCTTTGTTTGAGGTAAGGTCCCTTTACATAGCCTAAAACTTGCTATGTAGCCAAGGATGACCTTGATCTTCTGATCTTCATGTCCCCACCTCCTGAGGGCTAGGATTATAGGTACACATCATCATGCTGGGAGATCACTGGGGATGAAAGCCAGGCTCTGTGCATGCTGGGTAAGTTCTCTGTGAATTAAACCACATATCCATCCCCTTAACTTAGAACACACAAGAAACACAGAAGGTGGTGGTGACAGAGAGGATGAGGGATGTTCTAGTTTTGTTTCTATTGCTGTGATAAAATGCTCTGACCAAAAGCTTAGGAAGGATGGGTTTGTTTTAGCTCACAGTTCGGGCTCACAGTCCCTTCAGAACAGAGAAGTCAAGGCAGTCATTCAAACTAGTGGCACCACATTCAGTCAAGAGTGGGAAGAAATGAGTGTATGCTTGGTTATTTGATTGCTCCCTTCTTGGTTGAATGTCCTGACTTCCATGCTGTCTAGGGACTGCTTCTACCTCCTTCTCCCACTCCCTATGGAATGGTGATGTGGGATAGTCACTCCAACACCAATCATCAATCACCTACAGGCCAACTTGATCTAGACAATTCCTCATCAAGTTTCTCTCCCAGATGACTCTAGGTCATGTCAAATTGACAAGCAAAACCATCCAGCACCAAGTCTTGGGGTTTCCAGGCAAGAGGATCAATGAGAACAAACCCCTAAAGCTATGGAGGGATGATTTACATTTGGAGGACCGGGTGATGTCCATGGACAGGGAGACAGGTGCTGGAAGTGAGTGACATGATTAGAGTCATGTGCCTAGCTGGAGCAGGTAAGTCTTCCCTCATGGGGGGGGGGGAGCACAAGCAGAGCTGTGCCACTCTAAGATCTGATTTTTAGCAAAATTAATCTTTGATGGTGGGGGGGAGGGGATGAGCCAGAAGGAAGTCACTCCACCTCATAGCTTACCTCTAAGTACCTGGAAGCAGGTCAAAAACCTACTGGCAAAAGCTGAATAGCATGAAGTTTCTAGAAGGAAGCACTGAAGAAATCCCTGTGGCCTTGAAACATTTCTGCTATACAGATACATTACGAAAAGAAAATGCAAATGGGGCTGGAGAGGTGGCCAGCGGCTTAGAGAGCCCACCATTCTTGCAGAGGACCCGGCTTCCATTCCCAGCACCCATGTGGTGCCTCCCAGCCGTCCATGACACCAGTTCCAGAATATCCAGCATGCTCTTCTGATCTCTTAAGGTATGACATCAGTGCTCTCAACCTTCCTGATGCCCTGGCCCTTTAATACAGTTCTTAATGTTGTGTTGACCCCAACCATAACATTATTTGTAATTCATAACTGTAATCTTGCTACCGTTATGAACTTCAGCATAAAGATCTGATAGATAACTCCAAATGGGGTCGCCACCTAAGGTTGAGAACCCCCCACGTTACATGCACCTGGAATGCATAAATCCACATAGGCCTATATGTAGACACAAAAAACCTAAATCAATCTTAAAAACCAGAGTGACAGCATGGTTATTAATTTAAAAGCATGAATATATGAAATGTAAAGTATCAATAAATTGGTTACCATCCCAATACAAAATTTTAATTCTTCTAAGATACTCTTAGGCAAAGGCAAGACAAAGACTGGAATCCTTGCAAACCACACATTCAACCAAGGAGGTGTACGTAGTATATAGAAAGAATGTTTACAATTCAGTAGTAAGAGGGCAAAGGACTTGATTTTAAACAAGTAACAAGGGAAAAGTTTTAAGTTCTCGTTCATGTTGAGTAGATCTGAAAACTAGCATAACCCTCTGGAACTGTTTGACTCTTCCTTTCCTTCTTTCTTTCCTTCTATAAAGATCACATTTAGGGCCAGCGACATGGATGATTCAGCAGGTAAGGGCGCTTGCTGCCAAGCCTGGTGACCTGAGTTCAACATCCCTAGGTCCCCCGATTCCAAAAGCTGTCCACTGACCTCCGCACATGCACTGTGATGTGCACAGGCACGGACACATACACACACGAATGAATGAATGTAAAAAAGCACCAAGTAAGGAGGCTAACAAGGTGAATTGGACTTCAGAAACATTGAAAAGACATCTGCTCATCAAAAGACACTGTGAGCTTCAAATTTAATCCATGGGGACTTGTCTCACCAGAAGTTATTGATGGATTCAGGATATACATGGGGGAACGTTCTAGAACAGTTGAAATGTCTCCATAGGAAGATGAGTTACATTAATACACGTTCTAGTTTCCTTACTGTTGCTGTGATAAACACCACAGCCAAAAGCAACTGGTGGGGGGTATTTGTTTTACATTTACTGCCTGATAACAGCCCAACACTGAGAGAAGTCACCTAGGCAGGACCATGGAGCAGAAACTACTCAGGAGGCTGCTTGCTAGCTTGCTCTCTGGCTTGCTCAGCTAGCTGTCTTGGATAGCCCAGGATCTCCTGCCTTTGAGCGCTGCTGTTCACAGTGGGCTGGGCCTCACACATCAATCATCAATCAAGGCGATGCCTAACAAGCACGCCTGTATGCCAGTCTGACGGAGGCAATTCCTCAGCTGGAGCACCCTCTTTTCATGTGATTCTAGACCATATCAAGATGACAATAAAAACTAATGAAGGCAATATATGTATTTTTGTTGGTTTCCCTTTTCGTAGGACTTGCTATGTAGCCCAGGCTGGCCTAGAACTTCCAATCCTTTGCCTCAACCGCCTGAAAGCTGGGATTGCAAGTGTGTGAAACCGCCTGGTCTGTATACACTTTAAAAAGAGAGAGATGATTAAACCCTTTACTTAGATCTTAGATTGCTGCATTTTATTATCGGCATGTTGCATCTTGATACAAAATTATAGAAACAAAGCAAGAAAGGCTGGGAGGAAGGCTTAGTCCAGTGCTCTCAGCCTTCCTAACGCTGTGACCCTTCAACACAGTTCCTCCTGCTGTGATGACCCCCACCATAACGTTATTTCATTGCTCCTTCATAACTGTAATTCACTACTGTTATGAATCACAATGTAAATATCTGATATGCAGGATATGTGAGCCTTGTGAAAGAGTCATTCAACCCCAGAGAGATCGCTACCCACAGATTGAGAACCACTGGCTTAGTAAAGTACCTGCTACACAAGCATTAGGACCCGAGTTCAATCTCTAGAGGTCATATAAAAAGTCGTTTGTGGTGGCCCATGCTGAAACCCCAGAGCTGGGAGGCTGGAGACACGTGCATCTTGGGAGCTTACTGGCCAGACGGTCTAATCCAATCAGTGAGCTCCAGGCTCCATGGGACAACCTGTCTCTAAAAGGAAGGTGGAGAGGTCAGGGAGATGGCTCAGCACTTAAGGTTGCATTCTCCTCTTGCAAAGGACCTAGATTTAGTTCTCAGCACTCACATGGCATGGTTCATAACCACTTGTCCAGCCCCAGGGGATCTAATGCCACCCTCTGGCCCCCACAGTCACCTGCACTCACATACGTGTGCTCATAGAGACACACATGAGCACACACACACACAACTAAAAACAAAATTTCGAAAAGCAAACATGGTGAATCGTGACTGAGGAAGACACTTGGTGTTGACATCTGGCCTCTGCCTGCTTGAGTACACAGGTTCATGCACACACACGTACACATACATTAGCAGGTATGCACACAAGCGTGTATCCACACATCGAAGAAACCAAACAAAAGAAGAAAAACACTGTGGAAACAAAAAGCCAGTCTACAAAGTTGACCATTTGTAGGGCCTGTGGGGGATGAATGTTACATGCGTGTGAACAGGTATATTTGTATGTGCACACACTCGTGCAGAAACCAGAGCAGGGTGGAGGGTGTCTTCCTCTACCTCTGTCTGCCTTATTGATGTGAGATAGTCTTTTACTAAAACAAGAAGCTCACTAGCTCAGCTAAGATGACTGGCCAGCGAGCTCTCAGGCTCTGTCCAATGCCGGGGTTCCAAGCAGCATTCACAGTCATGCCTGGATTTTTATATAGGTGCTAGGGATTGGAACTCAGGTCTTCAGGCTTGCGGATCAGTGTTCTTACCCTTGGTGCCATCTCTTCAGCCAGATAGGTGCTTTTGGTATACATATGCCCTGTCAACACTGAGGCTGATGAAAATGGGTTAGGGACCATCTAGAGACCTGGATGATGGTTGTCCCCTTGGGGACTCTCACTCAGTTCTTAGGGGCGATTCTTCTCAGCATCAGCCATCTGCCTCCTCTTAGTTGCTCAGGCAATTCCAGAAGGTCCCGTTGGCCCTCAGTTCCCAGCCTCCTAGACACAGTGCAAGCAGGGATTCCTGGGGCCATTGGGTAGCACTGCAGTATTGGCAGTTCTTTGGAGGACTAGGGCTCTTCTGGGAATTCCATCCTTTCTGGGCACTGCTCATGGTTCAAGTCCTGAGGAGTTTGCAGACCATCTTAGAATATCCCAGTAGGTGGTCATCTGGCCACTATAGTCAGCCTCCTAGACTCTTGTCTTCAGGGACAGTAATGTGCTTAGGAAGTGTCCTGTGCTTTGTCAGACTGTCAACACACCATAAAGACGAGCTTTCTGTGAGCCACTGTCCTGCACACCCGGTCCTTGCCTGGAGGGCAGAGGTCCTTCTGTTCTGACAGCCATGCTCCCTCTTCCTGGCACTTGCATGTTTTTTTTCTCTCTCTCTCTGCCAGAGAACAGATTAGCTTAGAGCACAAGCACCCTAAGAAGGGGCTTAGCCAAGCCCACCAACTCCTCACTGGGGGGTCATAGGCAGGTGCTCTACCACTGAGCCACGCCCCCAGCCCCTCCCTGGGGGATTCTAGGCAGGGACTCTACCACTGAGCCACGCCCCCAGCCCCTCCCTGGGGGATTCTAGGCAGGGGCTCTACCACTCAGTGTGTGTGTGTTTATTTGTGTGTGTTATGCATGTGTGTGCATATTCGTGCCATGGGGCATATGTAGAGGTTAGAGGACAACTTGCGGAAGTTTATTCTCTTCCTCTACATTTACATGGGTTGGTTCTGGGGATGGAAGTCAGGTCACCAAACTTAGAAGCACGCCTCTTTACTCACTTAGCCATCTTGCTGTGCTCCATTTAATATTATTATTATTATTATTATTATTATTATTATTATTACTATTATTATTAATTTTAAGACAGGGTTTTGCTGAGTCACCCAGGCTGGTCATAAATTTATGACCCTCCTGCCTCAGACTCCCAGATAGCAGAGATGAAAGACTTCACTAGGGCCTAGGCTCACAACTTCTTTTTTACCGAAGGGGAAATTAAGATCGTGAGAACTGAAGAGGTTGGCTGAGACCATATTTCTTCGTAGGGGAGGAAAACAGGCTTGGCCTATGATGTCTATGTCTTTAGTACTCCAAGCTGCAGAGTTGTCAGTGGGACCCAGGATATAGTTAGAGGGGTGAGTCTCCTTCAAACCTTAATAGGCACACATATGCCTGCGTAAATATATAGGCCTGAGTGCGCACACGCTCTTGTGTGCATGCACACACACCTCCATGCTGCAGACAAGAGCACCCTTCTCACCAGCTCCTCTGTGGGTGATACGCCCTTCCTCTCACCACCACTGCTGTAAGGCTGTAAAATGACGGATGAGAAGCCTCAGAAGGATGGCATGCAGGCCCCTTCCAAACTGGGGCGTCACCCAGAAGAAAATCATGAGGCAAACATGAACAAGCCCGTAAACACGAGCAGACAATAGAGGAGACAGGCCCTGGGGCTCCATAAAGCAAGACGTCCGGCCAGGCCAGAGCTCAGGGCCTGCTTGGCTCGGGGGCAGCTGAGGGGACGTCAGGCGGGGGGCTGCTCTGGGCTTGGCTGGGTCAGACGTCTTGGGGCCGTGGCTGGCCCATGCAGCTCGAGAGTTGGCCGGGAGGCTTGGACTCAGCACAGTAAACAACAGAGAAAGATAAATTGCAAATGTGACTGGAGTTCGGTGGGGAATAGGAAGAGGTGAACGGGGGTCACCAGGAGGCCTGTCTCTCTCTTTTCTTGGTCATTGCCCCTGATGAGAGGAGGACCCAGCGTTCCAGGGGACTTAATCTTGGAACCCACAGAACTGCTGGGGGTAGTTGGAGGCTGTGGCCCAGAAAACAACAACAGGACCTTTGAGGAGAATCACTACCTGGAAATTTCCAGATAACTACATTGACTGGAAGGGTTGCTGGGCAGATAGGAGGCCCAGCTCTGGGGAGCTGAGGTGGGCAGTCGGGACTTGGGCAAGGGGAGATCTTCTGAATACTTCTCGTTCTCATCAATTTCTTCTGTCCCCTGACTCCCTGTCACAGTGTGCCCCCAATCCTAGGCAACAAGCATGGGATTCCATCTCTGCCACCCTGCTCTCAAATTCTGCCCCCAGGGATTAGGGGTGGGCTCAGCAGTTCAGCAGTAAAGGCACTGGACCCAAATCAGATGACAAGAACTTGATCCCCAGAGCCCACAAACAGATAGGAGAGAACCAGCTCTACAACGTTGTCACCCTCTCTTCATACTTGAGCTGCGCCAGGTCCTTACCATCTCTTGCTTGCTTTAACCCCCCCCCCCCATGTTACCTTTACATCAACTACAGTTAACAGACTGACAAAGGAGAGGAAGCAGGCAGTTCAGGCGATGGCTTGATTGTTAAGGAATTTCCTTTATAAACGTAGGGTCTAAGTTCGAATCTCTAGAGATGGTATTAAAAGAAAAAAGCTAGGCACGGGGGTCAGTTTTGTAATCCCAGAGCATAAATGAGCACGAACTTAAGGGTAGGAGGGTTTATTTTGGCTCACAGTTTCAAAGGGTTCGGTCCATGTTAGTGGGGAAGACATGGCAGAATTCATGGTAGCAGGCCTGTGGAGCAAGGGCCAATCACGTGGTGGGGGGTGTGTGTGTGGCTGAGATCAGCTCACTTCTGGCTACCTACTCCCTTTAGGGAGACCTCATCTCCTAAAACCCCCCGTGATCTCCCTCAAACAGCTCCACCTACTGGGGGAAAAGTGTTTAAAACACGTTGAGGGCATTCCTGATTCCAATACTACGTGTTCGTTTTTTTTCCAGAGAGTGCTACCTGCTTCCTCGTGGTCCATTGCTTCAGGGTCCAGCCACTATAACCTCACCCGGTCCATTCTGCCATCCTGCTCTATGAAGTAGGCCACCCCACTTCAGGCTCTCCCCCAGAGTCTTTAGAATAGAGGACCAGTCATAGCTTGTGGCAGGTCCATCTGGTTTCTTATTCGTTAACTACTATTTTTTTCTATTCTAGTTCTCAAAATTTCTTTTCCCCATGCCCTAAAACACCTGTAGGGCCATGCCCTCCATCAAAAGAACCCATGATTCTTCTTTCTAGAATGTTCTTGCACTCTGTCCTCTAGTCTAGGCAAGAAACACAACCACATTGGTAGAAATGATAAAACAAAAATTAAGTTCCCGAGAAGAGGTGAGGAGAAACAGCCATGCCTGCGAAAGGGCTTAAGGATGGCGTTGTAGGTCACTTTCCTCAAAAGAGGAAGGGTTTATCTTGCTTGAGGCAGAGCATCATGGTGGATAGTGAGTGGAGCATCATGGGGGAGTGTGGGTGGAGCATCATGGTAGAGTGTGGGTGAAGCAAAGCAGTTTGTACTGTGAGAATTTCTTCCTTGGAGGGAAGGACCCCTCCTCACAGGGTCCCAATGACACACCGAAGTACAATTCCATCAAAGTTCCCCCAAGAAGCCAATGAGTTTATTGGGCTTAGTTACAAGAGCATGGAGCGTGGTTACTAGCAGGATAATGGAGGACCTTAAAGCAGCTACAATGGAATATCTTCACCCAGCATGGATGATGGCTTCCCTATGCCCACACGGATGGATCCCTCCTCAGTGAACCTTCCCCAGCCTCTAGCACCTTCCTAGACACCATGGGCAATTGGCAGAATGGCATACAAATGGTTGAGAGGAGCCACTGGACACTCAGAAGAGTGCCCCTAATACCATCTGGGAGGAGTTCCCATTCATTAAGGCTCCCCAGGAGAATCTGGAGATGTGGGTCTCACCTCCAGAGACCATAAACCAGCATTGGGGCAAATGAGATTCCATTCTCAGGAAAGCAGTTCCCGGGCTGTGCCAGCAACAGCAGTCTTAGGCATAAAGATGCCCCTGCTGTGGCTTTGTAGGGTGCAGAGGGGAGGAGCCCATGGAAGCTTGTTGACAGGAGGGGTCCTTTCACCTTCTTTCACCATGCAGTTCCCATCACTTCCTCATGGGGATATGTCAGGATTTCTTCAGGCTAGGAGTGTTCCAGTTCTTTGACAATGGACCCCAAGTGTCTCACAATGAGACAGGGGGAGGCCGATGGAGAGTCATTGACTGTGTCTGACCAGCTATAGTTCCTAACTTCTAGCTTTGTAGATAGGCCCCAAGAAGGCGTGGAGGTTTAGACGCTAAGATGACTGATCTTGATTGTCAACTTGATAGCATTTAGAATCATCATAAAAAAGGATTTCTGGGCTTGTTTACGATGAGTGTCTAGATTGGATTAATCAAGCAGGGAAGACCCATCCTGAGTGTGGGCAGCACCATCCCATGGGCTGGAGTCCTGGACTAAATAAAAAGAAAGTGAGCTGAGCACCAGCACCCATCTCTCTGCTTCCTGACTGCGGATGCCTGCTGTGTGACCCACTGCCTCATGCTCCTCCTGCCATGCTTTCCCTGCCATGATAGACTGTATCCCCTCAGACTGTGAGCCCCAGGAAACCCTCTCTTCCTTAAACTGCTTTTGTCATAACAATAAACAAATTAACTCATATAGATGAAAAGTGATCTCTGAGACATTCCTGCATTCAAGCACTCTATCTTTATTCTTTTTTTTAAAAATATAGTTTAATGTGTTTTAATAGAAAACTCACAGGGACAGCACAAAAGATAGATAACATTAAAAACATGCATGCACTTGCATGCACGGCAACTCAGATAAGTGAATGGCAAATGAATGGTGTCTTATATATGATAAAACAAAACAGAACAAAACAACCCCCCCCAAAAAACAAAAAAAACCAACAACAAACAAAAAAACCCAAAAAAACAAAACAACAACAAACCTGCCATAAACACCATTTATTTGCTATCAGTAAAAAAGTACTTATTTTTAAAAACCCTAATGCTGACATTGTCCAGAAAAATTTAACAGGTTTATTCATAATTGTTATAAAATTGAATAGTTGAGATGTGTTCACTGGAACATTTTGACCTTCATTAATGCTTTACATCTTGCATTTTGATTAAAAACTCATACACAGATGAAAACGGAGAAGCTGCCAATACCCGATTCTACCCCCCATTTTTCCACGCACAATCATATACTTAGGTACCTTTGACCCCATGGAAAAATATCTAACATTCAGAGCTACTAGCAAGAAAGAAGAGGGGACTTTTTTTTTTTTTTTTGAGAATGAAGTCTTTCACCTCCTAGTAGACTCTTAAGCACGGTCTCAGTGAATGTCACGTGCTAGCTGGATCTCGTTTGGTTTAACGGTTACACGTTTGGTACAGGTAGCACACAGATTGGTATCTTCAAAAAGGGCAGCTAGACAGGCCTTTTCCGCCCTGCCCTCGAAAAAAACCCCCAATAGCAGCACTTTGCTGGTCTATTTGAAGTCCTGAGTGATTTCTGGCACTAGACACTGGAAGGGGAGTTTGATAATCAAAAGTCAGGGGACTTCTGATAGCATCTGATTTCTCATTGCCACAGTACCAGTCTGTCATGATGAGGCTTCATCACCCCTCCAATAGAGGACACACTTTTATGAGTGGCTTTTGTAACCTGACGTTTCCTGGACACTTAGCCACTAGCGGTTTTGTGGGCAGTTGGCTTGGTACCAGCCATGGAATGGGCACCTCCTTACCTCCCCCTAACCCACTCCATCATCTAGAGCTTAGTGGCATTGCCATCAGGGAGTGACGGCGGTTGCTTACACAAGTCAGTCTTCTTTTTCTTTCTCAGATTTATTTATTTTTATTATTTTATATGTTTGAGGGTTTTGCTTGCATGTATGTACGTGCATGTGTGCGTATGCATGTGCGTATGTGTGTATGGTGTCCACAGGGGCCACATGAAAGCATCAGATTCCCTGGAACTGGAGTTACAGATGGCTGGGAAGCGCCATGTAATGTGGACCCAACCTTTGAGATGTTATTGGATCATGAGGACTCTGACGTAACCAACGGATGAATCAATTAATGGATTCATAACTTGATGGCATTCTCAGGAAGTGACGGAAACTTCTGGAAGTGGGGTCTACGTGGAGGAGGTAGATCACTGGGAGTATGTCCTCAGGGGCCATACGTTTTCCCAGGCTCCCTCCCTTCCTCTCTCTGCTTCCAGGTCACCAAGAGGTGAGCACCTTTCATCTACCATGCCCTTTGCAGAAATGTTCTGCCTTGCCATGAAATCTTAAAACCATGGTGACAGGCAATGGTAGACTGAGACCTTTGACCCCCTAAGTTCAAACGAATCCTTCCTTGTTTAAATTACTTCTGTCTGGCACTTTGTTACAGCAAGAGAGAATTAGCACCAGGCTAAACAGCTTACCCAGAATGGACAGCTAGGAAGTGGTAAGGAATTAAATGCCAATCCAAGCCACCCCAGGACCCGGCTGCTCCACATGAGGCCTCCACAGACGTAGGCAACTAAGTTGTCCCTGACAGACACCAATCATCCATACCTCTTCTTGCTTCCAAGATCCCACCAGCCATTGCAGATCCTGCAAGGGTTTAGGGTTAGTGTGTGTGTGTGTGTGTGTACATGTGTGTATGGAGTGTCTGTGTGATCACAGAAGCATGTATATATGTGCAGGCCAGAAGATAACCTCAGGCACCATTGCCTTTTTATGTCCATGTAGGGTCTCTCTGCCCTGAACTTCACAAAGTAGGTTAACCATGCTGGCCAGAGATTTCCCCAGGGTTCCTCCTGTCTCTGCCTCCTCGGGCTGAGATTATGAACATGAGCCACCACATCTGGCTTCTTAGGTAGGTACTAAGAGTCAAGGTTAGGTTCTCATATACAAGGCATCAGGGATGGGAGGGGAGGGGAGAAGAAAGGGAGGGAGAGAGAAGAAAAGAGGAATGGAGAGAAAAGTTATGAACAAATTCACTTGGGGATTGTGGTTCTAGTTTAGTGGCATGGTGGATCTGAGAGGCCATGGGAGAAGAGAAACCTAGCAGCTGTCACTGGGGTGAGGCTCACCCGCTGAGTGAGGCAGAGCATCCTTGTGAGGAGCAGCATGTAGTCAGTGTCCTGAGGACATCTTGGGAGGGATGGCTTAGCATGCAGACTCTCCACTTCTCTTCCTTACTTAGGAATGTCTTCCCAAAGTCCCCTTGATTCCCAGGTCGAGGTTTCTCTCTTCTACACAGGTGCCCCACCTGACTCCTCACCTCTGCCCAGTAGGGCAATGGGAGCTTGAAAGGGAGTAAGATCTTGTCTGGGCCACACAGATGCCCGGGTCTTAACCCACATCTGCCACATGTATGTTATTCTCAGGGAGACCTTGTACCCCCTGTTCAGTGGGGCTCTGAAGAACCGTGAAGAAACAGCTCAGGCCCCAAGGCTGGAAGTGTCTCACTTCAAACTCCGGACTTGCTCAGGAATTGCTATTTGGAGCATCCAGGCCCATGCTATGGGGAACTATGCCAGGCCTATGAGGAGAGAGAGGGAAGCCTGAGGAACCTAGGAGTGCTGACCGCCCGTGGTGCAGCCGGCAGCCCGCCCTGGCAGCAGTTGGCTAGACCATGGGTGGCAGGGAGCCCAGGCCTGTTGGTGGCTGGCTGCAGTACCAGCTGTTCATCTTGTTTTCCGTCTCCTCCTCTTCCCCAGAACACCAAGCCAGCTCAAATGTATGTCTCCCTCCTGTGGGTTTCTGACTGTCCCTAGCTGTCTTACTGTGTACCTCAGGCAAGTTACTTAACCACTCCATGCCTCAGTGTCCTTCAGTGACCTAGAGATGTATATGTATGTGTTATGACAGCTATGCTATGTGAGTGCAGTACCTGTAGAGGCCAAAAGAGGGCAACAGATCCCCTGGAGCTAGAGTCACTGGCAATCATGAGCCTCTCAATGTGGATGCTGGGAGCCAAATTCAGGTTCTCTTGAAGAGCATTTGCTGCTCTTCTCTCTAGCCCTGACGGGTAGCTTTGGGCATAGGTGAGTGGAGGGCACTCCATGGCTTCACTAGGTACAGGGGTGGGGCAAGATAGTCTTCTGAAGTGTCATTGCCAGAGATCCCAACACACTGTCAGTCTGTTGGCTCCAAAGACCTCCCATAGGGAAGGGCCCTTGGAAAGGCATGGACATGGACCCTCAGAACAAGAAGATTTTGAGAAAGGAGAAAAACCCTGGGTAGGAAGCTCAGCTGGTTAAGTGCTTAACTGTACACACATGACTTTGATTCCCAGAGCCCTGACTGGAAAGATGGCTGGACAGTTAAGAATACATACTGCTCTTCCAGCAGACCCAAGTTAAATTCCCAGCACCCACGTCAGCTAGCTCACAGCCACCTGTACCTCCAGCTCTTCTGGCCCCCAAGGGTACCTGAACTCTAGTATAGTGATACGTACTTGGAGGCAGAGATGTGAGCATCTCTGGGGCTCACTGGATAGCCAGCCTAGTGGAGTTAGTGAGTTCCAGGCCAGTGATAGATCTTGTCTCAAGAACAAAAAGGGGGTGGTGCTTGTGGAATGCCACCTGGATCTGTTCTCTGGCCCCACCCCCACTTTGATGTCAGAGAGAGAAAGAGAGAGGGAGAGAGAGAGAGACAGAGAGAGAGAGAGAGAGAGAGAGAGAGAGAGAGAGAGAAGGGGGGGAAGAGGGAGAGAAAGAGGGTCCTAGTGTTAAGCCAGTCCTTGTCTACTATGTCCATGACTGTCTTCAGTTCTTGGTGAGAAAGACAAAAGGACAGCCCCAGGTCCAGCCATGAGTATCAGGAAGGAGTCCTGGTACCACTCTTGTTCTGCCCTTACCCTACCTCACTCTGGCACTGGCTCACCTTGGATTGAGATGGATGATGTACCAACCTTCCAAGACCCTTTCCACACTTGGCCTTTAGGACTAGGGCGCCTCGCTCTTGCCTGTCATGCTAAGATCCTGTTCTCCCTCTTTGTGCTTAGATATGGCCTCTGTGGTGTCACCAGTCCCTTACCTGGAGTGTCCTTTTTTCTCATCTCTGGCTTTCTAATACTGTTGGTTCCCCAAGTGCTCAGTGTCTTCCAGGATTCTTGCCCCAGACCCACCAAAACCTCTCCTTTGAGCTCTATTGCCAAGAGTTGAATTGTCCATCTCCTAACCCATGCCCAGCCTTTATCCTTCTCTGGCCCAGACCATGGCTACAGGATAAAGACTGACTACTGACAATTTAGCCCATCCCTCACATTTCCAAGTTGAGTGAATCTCAAAATGGAACAGGGGGTTGGGGGTGTGGCTCCACCAATCCCTTCCAACTGTGACCTTAGGGCAACTGTCTCCACTGACCCTTGCTGGGAAGGAGAAACTGCCATTCCTACATTCCCTCCCCTATGTGCCTGACTCACTGATAAGAACTTAATCCCAGGACTTAACCTGGATGGGCTCAGTTAATTCCCATAGAAGTCTCAAGAGATAGATTTTATATTTGAAGCTTTGTTTATAGATGAGAGAGAAAGGAGCTTAGATAATATAGCTTCCTTAAGGACTCTATACTGGAAAAAGGTTTGTCTGAAACACACTGGGAGGCCTGAGCTTGAAGCTCCCACTGTGCAGGCCTCTCTTAGTGTTCAGGCTGGGGACATGCTTTCTATCATGTCTCTGTGGAGGGAAGACTCATTGTCATTACACTTTTAGAAGTGAGAAAGATCTAGAACGAAGCAATACAACCAGAGGGCAACTCGATTTGTGATTCTTCCCCAGGTCATGTGATTTCTTTGAGATCAGACATGTGGAGAACAAAGCCCCTGGATTCTAGAGCTTATGACCCTCTCGTTGTCCAAAGAGTTGTCCCTGAGAGTGAGCTGCACAACCATGGCCTCTCTGGCATTAGCTGCATAGTCATGGAGGCTCTAGGCACAGATGTCCACCATCTGAGACCAAGATCACTCTTCAAGGGAGGAGTTCAAACACTTGGGTAGATGTGAGTCACAGGCACCCAGACCAGGCATTTATTAGTGATGTCAGGAGCCTGGAATTAGATGGTAGTAGCATTGAAAATGTCAGTTGTGGGCATGAGCAGAAGCAAGGATGGGTAGAGGTGAGGAGGACGGTTAGGTTGGAGGTAGACACAAGAGTGGAGATGGGTGTGGGGGAAGTAAGAACGGACATGACAGTAAGGGTGGGCGTGAAGATGGAGGTGAGGGTGGGCGTGAAGATGGAGGTGAGGGTGGGCATGAAGGTTTTGAGAGAGACTTGAATGGAATAAATGATGGGGATGGTGCTGACACTGGCGGCCATATTAGTGGCAGTGTTGTTCTTGCTGAAGATGGAACTGAAGCTGATGCTAATGGTCCCAGCGAGAGGGGCGATCCTTAACCCAGGTCCCTTTTCTTAGCATGTATGCTCACCTGACATGAGCAGACTTTTTTCATGTGTTTCCTAGAAGTCCCTCTTCCCAGCTAGTGTTTCTGGCGAGCATTTGTCTGCAGGTCAAACACTGGGCAAGAAGACAGCTCAGGTACCTTGTGCATTAGATAACCTGAAAGAGACACTGGGCTCTATCTGACAGGGGTTGTCAGCCCAGAGAGACCAGACTTGGTGTTTTGTTGCTAGAGTCGGTAGAACCCGGAGACAGACCCTCTAATTCCAGGAAGGAAGCAAGCCTGTGAACACAGTCACATGGGTTAGCAGAAATCCTTCTGCATGAATGTAGAGCAGACCAGAGCCACAGAGGTTATCATGGACAGGATCTGGCTAAGGTGTCAAAAAACAAAACTAGGAAAACAGAAAGACATGTGGGTACCAACAGTAAGCTGTTGGATTTAGTGGAGACATCATAGCCCGGGGTGCTTCGGTGTCTTGCTTGCACTGAGAGCAGAGGCAATGGCAACAAGAATGTTCTAGAAGGGTCCAAGCATGTGTTCTGGGGCTGTTACTAGGAGTCATAGAATGTCTGGCATGAGCTTACTGATCTCTCCCTTACTGTGAACACCAGCACACGAAATACTGTCAGAACCGCCATGACAAATCTCTGAGCCTTTTCATTACCCATGGGCAATCTGCCACCTGTGCTGGCCCGCTCTGGCCTCTGCCAAGACCCCAGGCGAGGCGCTGGCCTAGACAACCCTGATGTGGAGTATAGGCCAGCCTTCCCAGCATGTTGCCCAGCCTGTGGACCTTGCCAGGTGTCAGGTTCAATTTCCCACCCCTCTTTTCCAGAGAACCAAACGTCTTGTCCCTTGGTGCAATCTGGGTCCTCCCAGGCTGCCTTCTTGGAAGCAAGAAAATCCCTGGGGGGTGGAGGTGGGGGGTGGACTGCTCATACTCACCAAGCAGGGCAGGACAGGATAGCATGAAAAAATGTTGCTCAATTGATCTGTCATCCATGGAGGCCATGCTATATAGTTAGTCAGAAGGACGGAGGGTACAAAGTTTGCTGGGACAATATGTCCAGATATCTGGGTTGAGGCCTGTCACTCCTTTTGTCTCCAGGGCTGGTCCCACTGGCAAATAAGGCAGATGAGTAAGAGGCCTGTTGAGCCCCATTCCACCTTCCATTAGACAGCAGAATTCCTTCCCACAGCCAATCCCCAAACGCCTTGTGTAAGTTCACACTCACAGCTTTATTGAAATAAGAGCTTTACTGAGATACAAGTCACACACAATACAATCCACGAGCTAAGTTGACTAACCCAATAGTTTTAGAGAGTTGTGTAATCTCCCCACTGGTTCTAGAATGTTCTCCCCTGGCCCCTTCCTACTCCCCAAGTCGTGTGTGTGTGTGCATGTGCGTGTGTTTAAACTGGGACCAAATAACTGACTAGAAGCATCTTAAAAGAAGAAGTGTCTGCTATGGCTCACAGTCTGAAGGTGTGGTCCACCATGGCCCTGGCAGCAGAAGTCTGGGTAGCTGGCAGTGCTGTGTCAGGAAGCAGAGACAAGGAATGGTGCTCAGATCACTTGCTCTTTAATTTTCTAATTTTTCCTAACAGGGTTTCTCTGTGTAGCCCCGACTGTCCTGGAACTTACTCTGTAGACCAGGCTAGCCTCAAACTCACAGAGATCTGTCTGCCTCTGCCTCCCAAGTGCTGGGATTAAAGGCTCTATGGGTAGCTGCAGACCTGAAATGTCAGCTGGGGTTATGGTCCATAAGAGGTGGCTCAACTCCCTCAGGATATTTAAAGCCCAGGAAGATACTCAGTGGTCCAGGAAGATGTCTCAGTGGTCCAGGAAGATGTCTCAGTGGTCCAGGAAGATGACTCAGTGGTCCAGGAAGATGACTCAGTGGTCCAGGAAGATGTCTCAGTGGTCCAGGAAGATGACTCAGTGGTCCAGGAAGATGACTCAGTGGTCCAGGAAGATGGGTCAGTGGTCCAGGAAGATGGGTCAGTGGTCCAGGAAGATGGGTCAGTGGTTTAGGAAGATGGCTTAATGTCCAGGAAAATGGCTCAGAGGCCACAAGCATTCTCTATTTGAGCCTGAGGACCTGAATTTGACTTCCCAATGTTAAAAAAGCCAGGTGCAGGGGCCAGAATCTATAATTCCGGCACTACTATGGTAAGGTGGAAGGTGGAGACAGGAGAATCACTCCTAGTCACCAACAGTGTCAAAACAGGATTCTTGGAGCCAATGAGATAGCTCAGTGGGTAAAGGGCTTGCTGGCCAAGCCTGAGCAGCTGAATTAGGTTCCTAGGACCCTCGTGGTGGAAGAGACCCCCCCCCCACTGTTGATTTCTGGATTCAGTGCTCACACTTGAGTATGCACGCACAACAAACACATAACCAAACTGTACAAAGAACTTTCTAAAAATGTGAGAGAAGTAGGGGTGAAGGGGTGGTTCCATGGTTGAGAGTACTTCCTGCTCTTGCAGAGGACTTCTAATGCCCATGTTAGACAGCTCACAATCCCCCATAACTGCAGCTTTAGAAGATCCAACGTCCTCTTTAAGACTCCAGGAACACATACACACAGAAAGCTGTAACTTTAATTTATCCAAAGCCTAATTTTAATGATGATTCTTAAATGCTTTAACCTCCCTTCTAGCCCACCACCCATCAGAGGTACTGGGAAAGAAAGGATACAGGGGAAGTGGACCTGTTTAGAAATTGTTCTTTGGAGCAAATCCCATCTGCACTGCCAGGAAATCAGCAGTTCAGTTCACAGGTCAGCAGTGTCAGCTCACTCCACTCAAAAACATTTCACAGATACACTAGCAGTCCAATTCTGAGGAGTCAGGATAGCAAACACAAATCAGTAGTAGTGGCACTACCTAGCAGAGGCAGCCAGGCCTCAGCCTCAGAACAAGTCAGCAGGAGGGATCAGCAGAGACACCAGGAGAACTCCTCAGCTGGCTGTGCCTCTCAGCAAAGAGAAGATCAGCGAAGATGCAAGACCAACAAGCAATGCACAGCTGGCTCTATAAGCAAGCCCAACCAAGCCTCCATCCTCGTCTGTCGAGTCCTATTTATACCCCCTACAGACATCAAGTCCTCCATGGGTCTTGCCTCAGCGTGTGAGTCTGACTCAGCTGCCAATTAGCCTGGGTCTGCAGAATCAGCAAGAAGCTACAACACACTACCATAAGTTTTTTTGGTGCGTTTCTCTCTATGGAGTCCCAACAAATGCAGCTCAACCACACAATGTAAGGCGGACCAAACATGCGTGTCCTTAGCAACGAATCCTTCACGTGTCCTTTCACGGGCTTGCTTCAGCAGAACAGCCTCTCTCCTTCATCTGTTTCTGTGAAACGTTCCTTCATGTGTCTGCCTTAGCCTTTCACCTGTGTCTGCTTCAGCGAAGCATTCCTTCGTGTGTTTGCCCCAGGAACACACTATCTAAGACAAGTGACTTTCCAAAGGAACCTGAAGTTTCCATTCACAGGGCGTCCAGTCACACAAATACAGACACACACATGTGTGGTGGTTCCACTTCACAGGGCATCCGGTCACACAAACACAGACACACACATGTGTGGTGGTTTCACTTCACAGGGCATCCGGTCACACAAACACAGACACACACATGTGTGGTGGTTTCACTTCACAGGGCATCCGGTCACACAAACACAGACACACACATGTGTGGTGGTTTGAATAGGTTTGGCCCACATAGTCTCATGTGTTTGAATGCTTGGCCCATGGGAAATGGCACTATTAAGAGGTGTGGCCTTGTTGGAGGGAGTATGTCATTGTGGGAGTGTGCCAGGAGGTGCATGGATTGAGGTCCACGGAACAAGGGCAGGGCCTCCTGGATCTTTGGCAAAACAAATCTCCACAATGGACTCTTTGTGTGTGGGGTGTATATGTAGTGTGTGTGTGTGTGTGTGTGTGTGTGTTTGTGCATGCAACCGTGTGTAAACACAATAAAAGTAACTGGGTATGTCACCACAGGTGAGTGGTGGGCATCTTTGCTCATTATTGCTATTGTTGGTGCATGTGTGTGAGTGCATGAAGTATGTGGAAGCACCGACATGGTGCCATGGCATACATGTGGAGGTCAGAGGATGACTTTGGGGAGTTGGTCTATCCTTCCACCATTCCTAGAATGGAACTCAAGTTGCCATATTTGCTCAACAAGCATCTTTACCTTTCTGGCCTATGCCACCTTCTTTTTGATACAGAATATATCACTGAACTTGGAGCTTACTTAGGCAGGCAGGCAGGCAAGCACCAGGGATCCATCTGTCTCCATGTTCCCAACACTGAAGTTTCAGACGCGTGAAACTGCAGCAAGCTTTTATATGGGTGTCGGGACCAAGCTCAGGCCCTCATGCTTCTGTGGCGAATGTTTTAACAAATGAGACAAAGCCTTGCTTTGTAGCCCAGGCTAGCCTTGAATTCCCAAATCCTCTCGCCTCAGCCTCTGGAGTGCTGGAATTCCAAGTGCACCGTGATAACCTACTTGTGACTCTTTTTTTCAAGAGAGGATCTCATATAGCCGAGGCTGACCGCGAACTTACTGCATAGGTAAGGATAAACTTGAGCTCTCAATTCTCTGGTTCTTACCTCCTGAGTGCTGAGATTACAGTGCCTACGACCACACTTCAATTCTGTATTCTCACCCATCTCTCCCTTTCAGAGTAGGAATATCCTTGTCCTATCAATGTATTTTGGAAGAAAATAGCTTGTTTTGATTTCACGGGATTAACTGGAAAGGCTTTAGTGTGGGGATGAATCATGCCTTGAACCCCATCCATATCTGATTCAGATGAGACTGTGGGCTTTGAACTTTCTAGTTGATACTGGAACAAGTTGAGACTTATGGGACACTGGGGATAAAAACAAATATATTTTGTATTGTACGGGAAGGAGGACACGTGGGGCAGGGGAGACGGTTCAGTCGTAACACACTTGCTTTGCAAGCATGAGGACCTGCGTTCCATCCCTCAGACCCATGTAAAGAAGCAAAGAGTGACAGCACACACTTATCCCCGACGTGCTGGAGAGATGGGGACAGGTAGATGACTAGAGCCAACCCAGACCAGGGCCAACTGCTGGCCAAGCTCAGCTACTTGGCAGTCTAGTCCAGTGAGAGACTTTCCCTCTGGAAACAAGATGGACAAAGTCCTGAGGACTGATGCCTGAGGTTGACCTTTAACCTTAACACATAGGCACATGTTTGCACGCTCACTTGAAAATACCCGCACTTCAGGCGTGAGCACATGCACACATGCACTCATATACATGTGTACACACATACACATGCACTCATA
>JADRCH010000159.1:647994-661840 GCA_019843965.1 Rhynchomys soricoides
ACACATACACATGCACTCATATACATGTGTACACACATACACATGCAAGGAACATAGGTGTTGGAGGTTAGTGTTTGATGCTATGGCTAGAACATGTCCCTAAAAGTTCATATTCTAGAGCCTTAGTTCCTAAAATAGCAACAACGGGGTTTGGTGGGAGACGTTGAAATCATGAAATCACTCGTGAATGAATTAACCTTCCCCTACCCCTATGACACCTCCATTAATGGGATTTTATGATATTATATTCTTTTTAATGTTTATTCTTCTATCCGACATTATATTCCAATCAGAGTATCCCCTCCCTCTGCTCCTCTCACCACCCATCTCCCCTCACCCCAAGATCCACTTCTCCTCTGTTTCCCTTCAGAAAAGAGCAGGCCTCCCAGGAATATCAACGAAATATGGTGTAAGAAGTTAAGACTAGACACAACCCACCTATCAAGGCTGGACAAAGCAACCCAGTAGGAGGACAAGGGATTCTGAGCAGGCTCCAAGCCATGCCCACATCCCCTCACGGGGGTGGGGGGGTGGGGATTCTAGGCAAGTGTACTCCTGAGCTACAGCCCCTGGCCTATTTCTAGCCTTCGTTTTTGAGAAAGGTCTGGCTTTGAATTCACTCTGTAGCCCAGACAGATCTTAAATTGGATATCCTCTTGCCTCAACCTCTCAAGAGACAAGGCTTGGAATCCTGCCCCAGTAGGCCTGGCTCATTCGTTCATTCCGTGGCTGAATAATAAATAGTCTGCTGTGAGTATATATCATATCTTTTTCTCCATTCATCCACGGATGGGTACCTGGATTGATTTCATATCTAAGCTATATTCTGTTATGAGTAGCGCCATAATAAACAAGGGCAGGCAGTGATGGCTTTGGTGTACTGGTTTTATTTCCTTTGGATATATAAATCAGAAGTGGGATAACTGGATTATATGGTAGATTTATTTAAAAACCAACAACCAAAAGCCACAGTTAACTTCATATGTAATAATGAGAGATGGAAAAATCTTCCCCAAAGACCAAGACAAGACAGGATGTCTGTGTCTTACCGCTTACATTCCATAGTCTATTAGATATTCTATCTAGGGTAATTAGGCAAAATAAATAAATAGAGGTATCCAGATTGGAAAAGATGAAATATAACTCTATTAACACATGAGATGATCTCATATATAGAAAATCTTAAAGCTTATACACACAAGCACACATACACACAGAGAACCATTAGAACTAATTAATGATGTCAGTAAAATTATAGGACATAAGATAAATATATAAAAATGAAGAGTGGGTTTCGTGGACATGAACAACCCAATAAAGATACTAAGAGAGCATATTTTAAAAATAAATGTAACACCAGCATGATGGCCCGGCTGGTAAGGGACTTATTACCAAGCCTTAAAGGCCTGAGCTCAATCCCTGGACCCATATTGTGGAAAGAGAGAACCAGTTCCTACAAGCTGTTCCTGGGACCTACTGAACAGCCACACTAGACAAAACATCAAGCCCCAGATACCAGGGAGAGACCCTGTCTCTCAAGATGGCTGTGGTGAACAGTGCCTGAGGACCAGCATCTAATGTTGACTCTGGGCAACACACAGACCTGCAGGTATGCATGCATATGCACACACAGGAAAGTCTTCTATACTGACTTCTAGACATACTTTTCTTGTTTTTATGTATGTATGTATGTATTTATTTATTATTGGTGGTACACACCATGGCCTACATGCAGAGGTTAAAGGTCAGATCTGTGGAGTTGGTTCTTTCTTTCCACCTTTTGCTTATGTTCCAGAGATTGAACTTGTGTCACCAGGTTTGTGCAGTAAGCCTTTTTATTTTTTTGAAAATAAGAAAACAACAACAAAACTCACCTAAATTGGAAGCTCCAAGAAGATCCTCTCTCTGAAGCTGTTGGAACTTCCCACTGGATTTGACACCTTTTACTATCAAATACATTTTTATGTTCCTATTCAACCCCCCAAACTTGCGCATGTGTGTGCGCGTGCATACACACACACCCCAAAACAAAAACAACTGAAAAATCCAGAACACAGTTCAAAACTAGAAACACGATTAGCTTTATATTCTTATTCAGGGCCTCTGCCTGGCTGCTGGAATTTCAGACATATGCCACCACACCCAGCTTTTTATGTGGTTTCTAAGGATTGAATTCACATCTGTCCACGTGTGCAGCATGCACTTTGTTGACTGAGCTACTTTTCCATATCTTTATGAAAGATAGATCACCAAATAATATACAAATAACAGTAATTTTCTGGCTCTTCCTAACTTATAGAAACAAGGCATTTGACAAGAAGAGATCAAAGGCTGGATAGAGAGAAATACAGCACATGACATTACATGATACAGGAAAATAGAATGTTATTGAAAGTAGACTAATGTTAAAGGTGCATCCTATCAGCCCTAAATTAATCACCAAACATAAACAAAAACCCAAGACACATCTAACTGTTGTGTGACTTTTCTGAGGGAGACATGAACAAATCTCTCCTCACCTCAAATAGGGAGCCAAAGTAACAATACCATCAACGTCAGACTTGGCAAGCCAGTGAGTTTACTGGTGTTACTTGCAAAGCAGGAATGACTCAATGACAGCTGCATCACTGAAAGTGCATACAGAATGGGGGACCAGATATGAAAGCTGGAATCCTGAAACTCTATGTAGGGCTTGCAGTCAGTTGGGCAGGTCAGAGGCTACTCTTTCTCCTCCCCAGCAATTTATACTGTTTATACAACAGTAAGGATTGGGAGAGGGAGGGACCTGAATATTGTAAGCCTCAGAAACCTTTTGAGACTTGTGAGTTGTTTACTTCCTGAGTCTTGATGAGGCCTTCAGTATGGCAACATTTCTACTTAGAGGATATTGCTACAAAACACTAACAAACTAATGAATGAGATAAAGGGAGCCATAAACATTTTAATTAACTGAAAAGAAAGGTAAAAGAATAAAAGAAACAGAACATCAATGAATCAAATACTCAAATGGGAAATTCAAGCCCTAGCATAGCAAGAATTACATAAAATGTAAGTAGTTTTTTATAAGCAATTAGCAAATTATAATCTAGAGACCAACCAAGGCCAGCCCATATTCTCAGGTGGCCATTCAGTGAATAATGGCATGCACATATGTTAGTGCTTAAAATGAAAAAAAGAGCATAGAAATCAGTTTAGACCAGATGTGGCCCATAAACTGTAAAGCATTTTTCCTTTTACCCTTACAAAAAAAGTTCTAAAGTTCTCCTCAAAATGTCCCATGAAAGTCAGAGATCATCAGATGTATAAGAGAATGAGCCCAAGATATGCTGCCTACAAGAAACCAATAATCTATGTGATGTTACAAATAAGTTAAAAGTAAATGATAAGGGCTGATAAGATGGCTCATCAGGTAAAAGCTCTTAGTACCAAGCCTGATGACTTGAGTTTGATCCCCAAGACCTACATGGTGGAAAGCGAGCACAAAATCCTGCAGTTTGAACTCTGATCTCAACACATGTGCCAAGGAATATGTGCACACACATATATGCACATATAGCATAAAAACGGAAGTAAATATTTTTAAAAATAAAATAATAGATTACATTGCATTAACACTAGTCAAAACAAAGTTAGAGTGGTTAAATTAGTAATTACATAATTATATTTCAGGATAAAGAATGGTGCCAGAGATGAGAAAGTTCAGGTCATAATAACATGGGGGTCAGTTTGTCGAAAGGCTCAAACAATTCTAAATGTTTATGTTCCTAAGAAGACAAATTGAAAACAGATGGAGAAAAAAATCTGAATAGAAAACAGCTGTGTCAACAACTGTCATTGGAAATTTCAGCAATTGGTAGGATGGAGACAGGCCATCAGTAACGAATAGAACACTTGAACAGTGCTGTCAACTGGCCTAGAGAACATTTATGGAGCCACACACCTAATAATAGTAGAAGAGTTAATATGTAAATGGAAAATTTACCATGGAAACATAACTGTATTCTGGCCCACAAAATCAGTCTCAGTAAACTCAAGAGGATCTAAACCTTTAAAGAAAAACTTTGCCATGCTGGGTGTGGTGGCACATGACTTTCATCTCAGTGCTAGGTGTTACAGAACACTTTCTTCCAAGATTAAAACCTTTCATTTTGGTGGGAAGCTCATTAAGACACAGAATGTTAACATGGATGCGAGGCAACAGGATGTTCTAAGGGGAAGTGAAATCTTCCACAATATAGGAAAACTCCTTGACAACTCATATAGCTTCAGGAAGTCCCTGAAACTGACCAAGGTCTCTAGGCTCCTTCCTCTTCATTCATGTATAAGATCTATAAGAACTGAGACACTCTCAGGCAAGTTGAGATGTCTGGAAGAGGCTCAAGCTGGCAGAGTTGCCTAAAAAGGATACTCTTCAACCTGTTGAGCTGTTTACAGGCTGTGCAATATGCCCCAGATTTCCAGCTTTTGTGAACTGTCATGCATGCTGGAGTAGACTTGGTGATACCGTTGTCTTTTTGAGTCCTATTTTGTTTCTTTAAGCTTCACCTCACCCATTTTTCTGTAAGTAGCTCCAACGAAACCCATTGTCTCATCAAGTGGGACTTCGGTGGTATCCTTATTTTGGTCTGTTGTTGGTTTCATATCTTGACTGAGTAGAAATTTGTTTGCATCTTCTTAGGAATAGTGTCATATAACACTTGGGAGGCAGAGGCGAACCTGGTCTATATACTGAGTTCCAGGCTAGCCAGAGATACACTATCAATCAATCAATCAATCAATCAATAAATAAATTTTATTACATGTATTTATTGTGTGTCGTGTGCCAGTGAACACACCATGATGCTGAGGTCAAGGTCAGTGGGGAGCCTGTAGGAGTTGGTACTGACAGGTTATAATCAGGCTAAAGTTAAGAGAAATGTCTTGAAGCAGCCCAAGAAAAATAGTAAGTCATGTAAAAGGTTATTTAAATGACTAGGAATTTATCATCTGAAGCCATGATAACCAGTAACATAACATGTCTTAATGTTGAAAGAACTGTCAGTACAGGAGCTGAAAATGTAGCTCAGTGGTAGGGCAATTACACAGTATGCAGGAGGCCCTAGGTTCAATTCCCAGCACTGCAAAATAGAAAGAAAAACAAAGAAAGAAACCCAAAGAAAGAAAGAAAGAAAGAAAGAAAGAAAGAAAGAAAGAGAAAGAAAGAGTAAATAAGAATTGTTAATCCACAACTCTATATCTAACAAAAATATCTTTCAGAAATGAATGTCAAATAAAGAAATTTTGAGGTTAAAAAATCATTGGCAACAGAATTTCACTAAAAGAAATGAAAAGAGATGTTTTTTCAGACACAACCAAATCTAATACTAGAAGGGATTTAGAAACCTCAGGAATAAACCAGCAAAAGTAACAGACATAATCAGTAAGTGGATAAGTAGGAGATCCTATTTGGTTTTGTTTGTTTGTTTGTTATTGTTGTTTTCCTCTTGGGCTTGTTAAAATATGTATGACACCAAGAGGCTGGAGAGATGGTCCAGTGGATAAAAACATTTGCTGGGCAACTCTGATGACCCTAGTCTCATCTCTGGAAACCAAGTCGAAAAGCCAGAGGCAGTGGCAACATCTGCAACCCTAGCCCCAGCATCCATCCCTACAGCAGAATGAGAGACAAAGTCAGAGAATGGTTTGCAAGCTTGCCTATGAAATAACAAGAGAGGCTATGCCTCAAAAACTAAGATGGAGGGGGAGAGCCTAGTTGCAAAAGGTTGTCTTCTGATCTCCACACAGGTGTGGAGCACACATGTCCCCCAACACACACACACACACACACACACACACACACGCACACGCACACGCACATGCACACACACTAAATAATCTAATTTAAATAGGTATGAGTGTTGAAAGCAAAAATTTTAACACCATCTAATAGTTTTCAAACTAAGATTTATTTTAGAACCACACATATTAGATAAAAGTAGGATGATGAAAAAACTTGATCTCATAAAAAAGAAAGAAAGAAAGAATGAATGAATGAATGAATTTACTTGGGAGGGGAAGGACTTGCCTGGCAGTGAGTTTCCTGACTGTGATTAGAACTAATAAAATAGAAATTCTAGACTAAATATGAAAAATTCAGTGTATATAGCGTGCGATGATGTATATATACTTAGTATATAGTGTATATGTATATAAATATGTAATTTTGTGCATGTATACACACATATATAACATATCCACAATTACTTTAGCGAACATAATTGCTTTTCCAGCAAGCACATACATATGTTTTAATACATATGGGTGTGCATAAATAGCTCAAGAGAGAGATTCTTAGAGAAACCATTAAAATTTCTACTGAACAAAGAAAATTAAACACTAAGCAATGTCCAATCAACTCAAAAGAAAGAGGGGCCCAATGAAATGACTCACCATCTCTTGCTGCCAAACCTGATGATCTGAGCTCAATCTGTAGGACCTACATGATGAAGAGATTCTACTCCTAAAAGTTGACCTCTAACCTTTACACAGCATGTATATCTCACACACATGCATGCGGGGGCACACACATGTACACACACACACACTAAAATGTAATAAAAATTTCTTAAAGAGTGAAGAGAAAAGAAAAAAACATGATGTAAACAGAAAGCAATGCACAAAAACAATAAACTCAAGCTAAGCCTGTCTATCACAACAAATATAATTGGTCTAATCTCACCAACTTAAAAGGCAAAGACTACTAGACAAGTTTTTCTTTTAAGGGCATGGCTACACACTTTAAGTAGTTAAAATAATTCAAGAAGTAAAAAAAGTATGTCGTGTGAACATTAGTTAAAACAAAGGTGACTTTAGTTACGTTATTGTCAGAAGAAAAACATGTATCAGAGAAAGAAATTGTAATTTGGATTAAGAGGGATGTTGTGTGATGATAAAAACCCAACATGGAGAGACCAGCAAAATGACTCTGGGTAAAGTGCTTGGCGCCAAGCCTGATGACTTGAGTTCAATCCCCACAACCCATATGGTAGAGAAAGAGACCTGATTACCGAAAGTTGTCCTCTAACCTCAGCTTTCACATGGTAACAAGTACACACACACACACACACACACACACACACACACACACACACACAAGTCTGAATTAACTAATTAAAATACAATATGGGCAGACCTTGGGCACAAACTCCTCAGCCAGTCCCATAACACCCAGGGGAAGATCAACTCCCAGGTGCTCTAACATGCTCAGTATCATAGGATCGCAGGATCCCAGGACCTTGGTCACACCAGGATCTCAGGGTCACAGAGGCAGCTTGATTCCCAAGAGCTCTGTCATACCCAGGATCTCAGGATCACAGGACTCTAGAATCACAGGATCCAAGAGACAGCTGATCTCTGGGGAGTTCTGACACAACCAAGATCACAGGAAGGACAGGCTCCAGTCAGATAAAGGGACTGCAGGTAGAACTAAAGATAACCAGATGGCAGGAGGCAAGTAGAAGAACATAAGAAACCAAGGTTACCAGGCATCATCAGAACCCAATTCCCCCACCACAGCAAATCCTGGATACACCATCACACCAGTAAAGCAAGATTCAGATCTAAAATCACTTCTCATGATGATGATAGAGGACTTTAAGGAGGAAATAAATAACTCCCTTAAGGATATACAGGAGAACACAGGTAAACAGCTAGAAGCCCTTAAAGAGGAAACACAAAAATCCCTTAAAGAATTACAGGAAAACACAACCAAACAGGTGAAGGAACTGAACAAACCCATCCAAGACTTAAAAATGGAAACAGAAACAATAAAGAAATCACAAAGGGAGACAACCCAGGAGATTGAAAACCTAGGAAAGAGATCAGGAGTCATAGATGCAAGTATCACCAACAGAATACAAGAGCTAGAAGAAAGAATCTCAGGTGTAGAAGATACCATAGAAAACATTGACACAACAGGCAAAGAAAATGCAAAATGCAAAACGCTCTTAACACAAAACATCCAGGAAATCCAGGACACAATGAGAAGATGGATCCTAAAGGACAATAGGTATAGAAGAGAGTGAAGATTCCCAACTGAAAGGGCCAATAAATATCTTCAAAAAAACTAAACTATAGAAGAAAACTTTCCTAAACTAAAGAAAGAGATGCCCATGAACATACAGGAAGCCTACAGAACTTTAAATAGACTGGACCAGAAAAAAATTCCTCCTGTTACATAAAATTCAAAACATCAACTGCACTAAACAAAGAAAGAATATTAAAAGCAGTAAGGGAAAAGGGGCAAGTAACATATAAAGGCAGACCTATCAGAATTACACCAGACTTCTCACCAGAGACTATGAAAGCTAGAAGATCCCGGGCAGATCTCATACAGACCGAAAGAAAACACAACTGCCAGCCCAGGCTACTATACCCAGCAAAACTCTCAATTACCATAGACAGATAAAACAAGATATTTCATGACAAAACCAAATTTACACAATAACTTTCCACAAATCCAGCCCTACAAAGGAGGGAAAACACCAACACAAGGAGGGAAACTACACCCTAGAAAAAGCAAGAAAGTAATCTTTCAACAAACCCAAAAGAAGAAAGCCACACAAACATAAAAAATAACATTAAAAGATCACAGGAAGCAACAATCACTTTTCTTTAATATCTCTTAACATCAATGAACTCAATTTCCCAATAAAAAGCCATAGACTGACAGACTAGATATGTAAACAGGACCAAGCATTTTGCTGCATACAGGAAATGCACCTCAGTTGCAAAGACAGACACTACCTCAGAGTAAAAAGTTGGAAAACAATTTTCCAAGCAAGTGGTCCCAAGAATCAAACTGGAGTAGCCATTCTAATATTGAATAAAAATCAACTTTCAACCAAAAGTTATCAAAAAAGATAAGAAAGGACACTTCACACTGGTCAAATAGAAATATTTAAGGGGTAACTTCAGCAAGTGTTATAGGTATCTGATGAATCTCAGTATAATGGCTTTAGGAAATACAAAGGAATGTTGCTTTTTGCTCAGAGTGAAGCTAACTTATCTTCAAGGGAGAACATTGGAGGTATTTGAATTTTATGTTTATGTTAGGGAGGTGAGTCCTGTATATCTTAGAAGACTAATATTTATTTTCTCTGAATTTAGTCAGGAGTTGTCAATTTATTTCTAGTTGAGTGTGACAGTGGTAAGGTTTCCAAAACCTACTGAAAACAAGTAACACTAAACGTGTGACTTATGAGATTAGGTTATGTGCTATTTTGACTGAAGTCAACTTTCCTTTGTCATTTCAAAGGAGAGAAAATGAATGGCCTATAAAACTGTAAAAGTGGATCTGTCAGAAATAATTTCCAATTGCATAATGTTTTTACAAATCATTTTATAAAAATGATTAATTTATTCTAATCATATTTATAATGTGAAAGTATAAGATGATTATATTGGCTTCTAAAGTTTTAGCCTAGAAAACAGCATTTTAATTATTATAGAAATGTCTACAAGTCATTTCATAATTTATTAATTCTGTATTTAATTTTGACCTGTTTCTCATAATTCATCATCATATATAATACTGTGATAAGTATCCCACAGTACATACATATTTTTGTCGACATAAATTCCTAGATATAAGTTTACTAGAATTTTATGCAAATTTTTTTAAAAAAGATAAAATAGATAAGTTTACCACCTTATTCATGACTTCAACTCTTCCCATTGACACTCTGTACTCACAAAGACAATTGAGAGTTTACCAACCTTTGGCTAGAGAGTGTCAGTCAGTAAAAGATTATCAATTTGTCAACAAGAATTTAATTACCATTAGAACGCATTAAGCAAAAATATTTAAATTTAAAATTTTATGTTTAACAGATCATATTCTACTCTCAGACAACTAGATGAAGAAAAAAACTTTCACAATAAGCTGAGATCTAGTTCAAAGATCACTGACAAGTTTTTTGTTGTTGCTCTGGGCTTTTTTGTTTGGTTGTTCTTTTTGTTTTTGTTTTTGTTTTTTTTGTTTGTTTGTTTTTTGCTAAATCTAATGGACAATTTTCACCTGAACTCAATAAAGCTACTCTTTGAAGAAAAAAAAGTAAGACTTCATAAAAATAATGATAATAAATATAATATGAAATAAAAACAACATGGCACTTTTATTTATTATTATTGGGTGAGTGGTTATGACGTGTGGAGAGAGCACGTATGTGGTGGCACATGCATGGTCATCAGAGGACAGTTTTGTGGAGTTGACTATCTCCTTTACAATAGTGTAGGGATTGAACTCAGGTCATGCCGCTTGAGCAGCAAGTCATCTCGGTGGCCTTACAGCATAGATTTAAATATAAGAGTAACTAAAAAGCAAGACCTCAAATTCAGAATTTATTCAGAACTTAAGTAGAAACAGAAAAAACTTCACTGTTCTGGCTGGAAATTTCAGTGTAGAACAAGTGGTGAGAAAAAGCTCAGCACCACCATGAACAGTCACTCAAACACAGCCACAGCTACAGAAAATGTGTTTGATTCTTCTTTCCTTTTGGTTTACAAGACAGGTTTCTCTGTGTAGCCCCAGCTGTCCTGGAGCTCATTCTGTTGACTCACAGAGGACCCCCATCCCCATCCCACCCAGTCTCTGCATCCTGAGTGCTGGGATTAAAGATGTGTACCACCACTTCCTGGCTTTTTAAAAAGATAGTTTATTTAATTTTATGTGCAGTTGGTGTTTTGCCGGCATGCATGTCTGTGAGAGGATGTTAGATCCCTTGGAATTGGAGTTACAGACAGTTGGGAGCTGCCATTGTGAGTTGGGCTCTGGGAATTGAACCTGGATCCTCTGGAGGGGTATCTAGTGTTCTTAGCTTCTGAGCCATCTTCTGTAGCCCCACATTCTTTGTTTATTTTGAGAAAAGGAAGCTCAGACTGGCCTCAACCTATGTAACTGAGGATGACCTTGAACTCCTGATCCTTCTGCCTCCATCTCCTAAGTGTTGGGATGATAGGCATGCACCACTATGCCTGGTTTATGAGGTGCTGGAGATGGAAGCCAGGACTATATGCATCTAGGTAATCACTCTACCAACAGAGCTGTATCACTATCCCAAATTTTGCAATTTTGAACAAGGGAATTCTTGGAAAGATGACTCAGCAGTTAAGAGCACTGGCTGCTTTTCCAGAGGACCCAGGTTCAACTCCCAGCACCGGCATGGCAGTGCACAATCCTCTGTAACTGTAGTTAGAGGGGATTTGATGCCCTCTTCTGGCCTCTGAAGGCACTGCATGCATGTCGTACACTGATAAATATGAAGGCAAAAATACCTGTACACATAAAACAAAAATAAAACAAAGAAACAACAACAACAACAAAACAATAACAAGGGAATTCCATGGTCACAGGTTCAAGTGGAGATGCAGGATCTAGTGCCACAGACTGGAAGGAGGAACCTTTCAAATTCCACGAAACATCCAACATAGCTATAAGCAAAGTGTTTGATAAATAAATAAATAAATAAATAAAGCAAGCAAGCAAGCCAGGCAAAATAAAAAAGTATTTTTGGAAAATATATAATAAGTTGAGTTAAAAGTTTTTCCTGTAGTAAAAATAGAAATGAAAAATTTATTCAGCTGAAAATTATATATATATATATATATATAAAATGTTCTAAACAATTTTGGGGCTCAGAGGTTAAGAGCACTTGCTGTTCTTGTAGCAGGTCTGAGTTTGGCTCCAAGCACCCATGCCTAGCAGCTCATGGTTCCTCAGAGCTCCAACTCCAGGCAATCCAACTCCCTCTTCTGGCCTCTGTAAGCACTGCATTCATGTGCATGTACACACACACACACACACACACACACACACACACACATAGAATAAAAATATAAGAATACATATTAATGTATATATTAAAATCAATAAAAACAACTTATAGGACGATCTGAACTTCTATATTTATTTGTTGCTTGTTTGTTTGTTTTGAGACGGAGTCTCATGGTATAGTTATGGCTCTTCAAAAAGGCATTTTGTAGACCAAGCCGGCCTTGAACTCACAGAAATTGGATGGCCTCTGCCTCCGGAGTTGCTGAGATTAAATGTGTGCACCCCATACACACAACCTTCTAACATGCAAGTTTTGTGGGTTTTTGTTTGTTTGTTTGTTTTGTTGAGACAACATGAAGCCAAGGCTGGCTTCTAGTTTCCAGAAATCCACCTGCATCTGACTCCCAAGTGCTAGGATTATAGGTATGAGCCACCACATCTCTAAGTGTTTTGCTTGCACATATGTCTGTGCACCTTGTGTTTGCCTGGTGCCTGTGGATGTCAAAAGAAAGGATCAGATCCCCATGAATTGGAATTAGAATTGGCCATGAGGCATCATGTTGGTGCTGGGATCTGAACCTGGGTCCTCTGAAAGAACAACAAATGCCAACACATCTCCCCAGCCTCATACACCTTATTTTTTAAAGAAAACTTATTTTGAGGTCAATAAAAAATTAATAACTTTAGTTATGGGAATTGTGTTAGAGGATTATGAGGGAAAGATGAAGAAACATTTTACCGAAGGAAAAAAATCTTCAATTAAGTCGCCACATGCTTGTCCATAGAATACGAGACCAAAAGTATCAAAACTCAATTAATTTTCCAGCATTACATGATTTATTTGTGTGGGTGGGTGCGTGTGCCTGTGGAGGGGTCTGAGGCCAATTTATAAGAGTTCCACCATGTCAGACCTGGGGAATCGAACTCAGATCATCAGCCAAGCTTGGCTGTGAGTGCCTTTACTGAGCAGCAGAATCATCTCACTGGCCCACCAGTGCATCTTTTATAGACAGTTGATTTGATCTTGAAATAATCCATCTCAAACTGCTGCTAGCCAAGCAAGATGACATCATTCATTCTTGTGTCAATTTACCAATATTGAATTTAAAGGACCATCACATCAATTAAGACGTAATCTTAGATTAATCAAGATCAACAAAGAATTCTTCGGATTTTTCTTTTAAGCTCTGTAACCGGCTTAGAGAGCTTGCCTGGGTATGATTAGAACCTTGTGTAGACTGATTCATCTCAAGAAAAATGTGCAAAACAATGTTTGTTGTATTAAGAAAAATATTCAATTCCAATATTAAATGTTAAGCCTGTATCTCTAAGATTTAAGTCAACCTTTCATTTCCTTGGGGTGCTAAAAGTTTAATATCTTCATCTGTTGTGTGATGTTGGTGAGAAACCTAAATCCCAAGACATTTTGTGCCTTTGATCATAGAATATCTAACAATTCTCTCTTAATGCAAGAAAAATCCTGAGTGGCAGTGAACAGCTCAAGAACTCTTTAACATTCTACAGTTCATCCAGATGCATCAGCAAAGGATAGGAACTCATAAGAGCCATGTCTTGATTTCTCTTGTGGCATAAACTAATTTTTTTTCAAATTAAGCTAAACATTTTTTTGACAGATATAAAAGATGAATACATGTGTCTATTTATTCATATAATTAATGGTTAAATTTTTGGCAGAAAATTGATTTTTAAATTTTTTACTGTGAAAGTAATTTGTCACAAAATGTGACAATAGGATTAATTGACTGCAGCCAGGAGCGTGGCTCAGTGGTAGAGCACCTGCCTAGAATCCCCAGTGAGGGGCTGAGGGCGTGGCTCAGTGGTAGAGCCCCTGCCTAGAATCCCTCAGTGAGGGGCTGGGGGTGTGGCTCAGTGGTAGAGCCCTTGCTTAGAATCCCCCGGGGGGGGGGGCCTGGGGGCATGGCTCAGAGCCTGCTTAGAAAGATTTAATCTTTATTTTCAGTGTGTGTGTGTGTGTGTGTGTGTGTGTGTGTGTGTGTACACAGTATAGGCAGT
>JADRCH010000159.1:661850-677163 GCA_019843965.1 Rhynchomys soricoides
TTGAGAAGCACTGGTGGAGGTGCTGTCAGGTCAGAAGGTGTTATCTGCCCTAGAGCTAGAGTTACAGGCATTTGTGAGCTGCCTGGCGTGGGTGCTGGGAACAGGTCTTCAGAAAAAGCAATATGAGCTCTTAACGTCTCTCTCCAGCCTCAGAAATGTGGCTTTTCCTACCTTTCATTGGAGTAGCCCCTGGAATTAGTTGCCTTTCTGTTGCTGTGATGGTTTGTATATGGTCAGGTCAAGGAGTGGCTCTATTAGAAGGTGTGGCCCTGTTGGAGTAGGTGTGTCACTGTGGGTGTGGGCTTTAAGACCCTCACCCTAGCTGCCTGGAAGCCAGGATTCTGTTAGCAGCCTTCAGATGAAGATGTAGAACTCTCAGCTCCTCCTGCACCATGCCTGCCTGGATGTTGCTTCCAGGCAGCTAGGATGAGGGTCTTAAAGCCCACACCCACAGTGACACACCTACTCCAACTGAGCCACACCTTCTAATAGTTCCACTCCCTGGGCCAAGCCAATAAAGGCCATCCCTCATTGAGATTTTCCCCTGGTGATTCTGGGTTATGTCCCACTGACAGTTCCTTAGTTGCCTTGCATTTTGTCACAAGAAAACTGACTACTTCAACATCTAAGTCTGTCTTAGTCAGGGTTTCTATTCCTGCACAAACATCATGACCAAAAAGCAAGTTGGAGAGGAAAGGGTTTATTCAGCTTATTGTCCACATTGCTGTTCATCACCAAAGGAAGTCAGGGCAGGAACTCAAGCAGGGCACTCTCTGGCCCCCACAGGCTTGTCTAAATATATGAGTCTATGGGGGCCATACCTAAATATAGCATAATGCAAAATACACTTAGTTCAACTTCCAAAGTACCCATAGTCTATAGCAATCTCAACAATGTTAAAAGTCCGAAGTTCAAAGTCTTTTCTGAGATTCATCTAATCACTTAACTGTAATACCCAAATCAAGACAGGAAACTAGCTGAGCAATCTCCAAACTCCACATCTCCATGGCTGATGTCAAAGTGGTCTTCAGATCTCCAACTTCTTTTACACCTTTGTTGACTGGCACAAACTTCTTTCATCTGGGCTGGTTCCACTCCCTCTTAGCAGCTTTCCTCAGCAGATAGTCCATGGCTCTGGCATCTTGAACATCTTGGGGTCTCCAAAGCAACTTCAACATTATAGCTTCTTGTTCCAATGTCTGGGATCCACACATGATCTTCTGGGCTCCTCCTAAGGGCTGGTGTCACTTCTCCAGCTCTGCCCTCTGTAGCACTCTAAGCTCAGGTTGATCCACTCCACTGCCAATGCTGTTCTTGGTGGTCATCCCATGGTACTGGCATCTTCAATACACTGGGGTCTTCTGCTACAACTAGGCTTCACCAATAGTCTCTCCTAGGCTCTCTTCATGGTGCCAGGCCTCAACTCCTTTGCATGACCCCTTCATGAGCCACATGCAATGTACATTCTGGAGTCCTCCTGGGATCAGGCTTTTGCTGGATTCTTTCCTAGTTCCTGCCCTGTGTCCTTGTTTCGTGTCTAGTGTTACTAAGAATGTGTGTGTGTGTGTGTGTGTGTGTGTGTGTGTGTGTGTGTTTGATACAGGATCTCACTATATAGCTCTGGCTGACCCAGAACTCACTATATAGTCAGACCTTGAGTTCTTGGGAGGTGCTCCCTCCTATATGGTGCCATGGGGAGGAGGGCTCCTAAAACTTAGGAAGCTTAAGAAGCTTGAAAGTTTCACAGGGCTCAGAGAGCCTTCCCTCTGTAATATTGTGTAAGTAGTAACCAGTTGCTAGGGGGAGGAGACTCTTCAGTGGAGTAGCCTGCACCTTGTACAGTGAGCCCCAGGTTTCCAGCATTCCTGAGTCGGCACTCATGCTGGGATGGGCTTTCAGTGAGGCAAGCCTCTTTGGAGTCATCCATGTGTCCACATGTCCTCACTGATCCTCCTGTTAGGAGCTCCAGCACACTCACGGATCTCTAGGGTGGACTTGTGTAAAGTGGTTTCTTTGGTCTCTGTCCTGGTTAGCTTTAACTTGTACTTTGATAACAACTTAGAGGCATCTGAGAGGAAAGCATCAAATGAGGAGTTACCCTGATTAGACTGGTTTGTGAGCATGACTGTGGGGGATGGTCTTGATTGTTAATTGAAGTCAGAGAACCCAGCCCACTGTGAGCAGCTCCATTCCCTGGGCAGGTGAGCCTGGGCTGTATAACAAAGGTAGCTAAGACAGGAGCCTGCAAGTGAGCCAGCAAGCAGCATCCTCTGCGTCTCCTCTGTTCTTCTTTTACTAAGTTCCCCAGGTGAAGCTAACACTGTATGGAATGGCAAGTTGGCCTGTCTTCAGGGTCCTCTTTGAGTTTCTGCTCTGACTTCTTTCAACAATGGACTATGAGCTGGAGGTGTAAGCCAAATAAACCCTTTCCTGCCCTAAAATGCGTTTGGTCATGGTGTTTGTCATAGCAACAGAAACGAAACTAGAACAATCTTGTCAGTGAACAGACATTTGCTCACGTCTCTCCAGGAAAAGGCACACAGCAGCCGCCGCACCCAGCGTGAATTCAGCTCTTAATTCAGCTTCATCAGGCATGTCCAGCTGGTTGGCTCACTGGAAACCCCATAATCCTCAAGTTGAGGTCATCTATTCAGTACTAAACCTTTCGTCCTTGTTCCATACCCATCCTGCCTAATTCCCACACATGAGGGTCGATTTCAGCCGTTCCCCTATGTTCCTCTATAGCTCATGGATTAGATACTGAGTCCTCAGACTGCAATCCAAGACAGGGACACGTAAGAGGTAGGGAGTGGACTGAGGATGTGGCCCAGTTGGTAGAGTGCTGTCTAGTGTTCACAAAGCCCTGGGAACCTTCCACAACACCATAGAAACCAAGCATCATGATAGGGCGCACCTGTAATCCCAGCATGTGGGATGTGGAGGCAGGGGGATCAGAAGTTCAAGGTCATCTTCAGTTACATAGCAAGAACAGCCGGGAATACATGAGACTCTGTCTCAAAAATAATGATGATGATTACAATAAATAAAATGAGGTAGGAATTGGTGGGAAGCATTATGTCATTGGGAGTGGGCCCCTAGACAGGATTAATGTGGCTTTCACAGAGCCGTAGTTATATCTGCCAAGAAAACTGTTATAACAGAAGATTACCTCTTTCTGGCATGTACCAGCTTTCGGTTTGCCATGCATCTTTCTTTCATACACATGTTCTGACCCTGTGATGTCATACACCATTACTGACCCAGCCAGTAGGACCCTCACTAGAGACGAAACAAATGAGGCTGCCTGATAACGGTGAGCACCAAGTGTTTTTTTTTTTTTTAATAAATTAACCAGCCTCAAGTATTTTGTAATAGCATCAGAATACAGAGTAAAAATTCTCTACCTAGAGCCAATTACTGCTTCCATAGATTCTACCTATTTGTCATCTCATGTTTGTAGTCCCATTCTCCCTCCTTGCCTACTTTAAGAAACACCCCAGACAATATTTTTCTTTGAGTCTATTTATCTGCAACATTCCCTGGCTCTGCCTGTATCCATCGCTCCTTACTGTTTCCAAGTTAACAAGCTCCTCAGCTTCAGATTTGGTGCCTGCTCTGACCCTAGCTTCCAGATGGTACAGGAACAGAAGTGACCCACATCCTCCCAGGTCTGGCCATGTCACTCAAGAAACCATCATCCCCTGAGCCCCTTCCTCTCTCCTTCACTCCATCGCACCAGGCTGCCTTTCCTCTTTTCACTTCAAAACTGAATATTCATAGTCCAAATATTCAGAACTTACTGGCACTCAGTCGACTCACCGGCCCATCTCTGTGCTGTTTACCCACGGGTGTTTATGTTTTGACTGTAGCTAGCCAGGCTCTGGATATTGTAATGTTCCCATTGCTTTCCCGTTTTGGGGATCACGTGTGTCCTCTCGTGTCCTCTGGCTGTGTCTCCTTGGACCTGCTTTCTGAGCCCTCATGTCTGGCAACCAGCTTCCTGGGTAACTTCTTCAAGGGACCATCTGGATGTCTTTAGACTGGGAGCCGGAAGTCACTCTGCAGGGTCACTACTGCCACAGCCACCTCCAGGGCTCCTGCAAGCCATATGGGCCCCCAGGGACAGAACAGCACTCTAAAGTTTGTGCCCACTGAGATCCACAGGAACCTCCCCCGGATCAGGCACAGGGTATGCGCCAGGGTGCCTGCGTACTTGCTGGGTGCCTGTCTACAAGCTGCCCCTCTCTATCATCCATGCATACAGCATGAAGCTTAATTCTGCTAACAGAATCTACATCAAACAAGAAACAACACAGAGACAGGAGCCCAGGCTTTTTATAGTTCACCAAGTATTGTCAGATGCATAAATCCCATGGTGACCTGATAATGTCTGGGAGTTGGATATGGCGTGACTGCATTTTGCTTTTTAAAAGTAGTTTGAGAGTTTTTCTGGTACTGGGGATGAAACTTGAAGTATTGTGCAGCTGGGCAAGAGCTGCATCTGTGAGACAATCCCTACAGCCCCTCCCTGGGGGATTCTAGGCAAGCACTCTACCACTGAGCCACACCCCCAGCCCCTCACTGGGGGATTCTAGGCAGGGGCTCTACCACTGAGCCACACCCCCAGCCCCTCCCTGGGGGATTCTAGGCAGGGGCTCTACCACTGAGCCACGCCCCCAACCCCTCACTGGAGGATTCTAGGCAGGGGCTCTACCTCTGAGCCATGCACACACACACATACACACACAGCCCCTCACTGAGGGGAAGTTTTTTTTAACCTTTTATTAATTTATTTTTATTAATTAATTATTTTATTTATTTACCCTCCCAAATGTTGCCCCCTATCCTGGTCCTCCCTTGTAGAGCTCTTCCCCTTTGTCTCTGAGAGAGTGGTTCCGCTCCTGGGTCGCCCCCACTCTGGGGCTTCAAGTCTACAAGATCTAGCCACATTCTTTTTGGGGTAAGATTTTGAGAGAGCATGCTACTGCTGAGCTACACCCTCAGTCTCTTTTTTATGTTTGAGAAAAGGCAGTCGTTCCAGCCCTTGGGATTGAGTGAGCCTTTCACAGGGTTGTCTAAAGCTGTCTGTGTGTTAGATATTTACATTACAATTCATGTCAGTAGCTAAATTACAATTAGGAAGTAGCAACAAAAATAATTTTATGGTTGGGGTCACCACAATGTGAGGAACTGAATTAAGGGGTCGCAGCATTAGGAAGCTTGAGAACCGCTGAGATATGGTCTTGCTGTGCAGCCCAGGCTAGCCTAAAACTCCCTTTATAAACCAGGCTCATTGAACTTGCAAGTCTCAGGTCTCAGCCTCTTCCTGCCAGGCATGCACCCCCACTGTGTCTCTCCTCCCAGCTCCCAGTCCTGGGGATAGAACCCAGGGACTTACACACATGGTAAGTGCTCTATCACTGAGCCAGATCTCCAGCCCCAGCTGGTTCACTTTTGAACGAGGATATTGGTTGAGGCCATATTCCAGCTTGCCCATGTGGTGGAAGCCAGGGGTTCAAACCCAGGCCTTTGGCTTCCAGTGCTGCGCATGTCTGAACTGCACACATACGCAGAAGTAAGAGTAAAAGACAAATGCTGAATGGAGGAAAATCTGAGAGTCTCTCGGGATCAGAGAAGGAGCACCTGCCCAGACATGTCCCATCAGGAGAGCACCTGCCTCGAATCGATGTAAGTAAGCATGCAAGGCAAATGCTGCATGGGATAAGGTCTGCAGTAACACAGAATCCTTGGCATCACCAGGGGCGGGCTAGAGAGCTTATGGGGATTAGTGTAGCACTGGACCATGGCTGGTCAGGAATAGGGTCAATTAAATGCATGTCCACTTTCATTTCTCTCATCGGGGCCTCCTTCAGCCTTGCAGTGGGGGAGGGGAGTCACTTCCTTTTGGTAAGATATGGTCTTGTGTAGCTCAGGCTAGCCTTTGAACTAGAACTTGAGGAAGCTCTAACCATTGGTCCGCCTGCCTCTACCTCCCACACATGGGATTATAAGTGTGCAGTGCCCCCCCCCTTTTGTGCAGCTCCGGGGTGGAGCCCAGAGCTTTGTGTGTATTAAGCAAGCACTCTACCAACTGAGCTCCGGCCTCTGTCTTATTCTGTTGTGTTTTAGCTTTTTATTAACACATGATTTCATGTAGCCCAGGCTGGCCTTCAACTCACCATGTAGCCAAAGCTGACCTTGAACGCCTCATCCTTCCTGCCTCTACCTCTGTGATCTAAGGCGTGTGCCACCATGCCCAGCCACAAGGGATCACTTACATTCTCCCAGCTTCATTTCACCAATGAGGAAAGTGATACTCAGAGCTTGGTGCCAATCATCCAGGCTCTAGAGGGGGCAGAGCAAGAGAATATGAACTTAAGGGGCCAAGAGGGGTAGAGAGTGACCCCCCGGGGAGCGAGAGGAGTAGATGTGAGTTGAGGGGGCGTGGCCAGGAACCCAGGTAGAAGGTACACACCTCTACACCAAATTAATGGGCGGGGACTTCACAGATTGGGGAAGTTTGAAGGTGGTTCACCATCATGGGTCTCCTAGCCTCTAGCCTTAAACTCACTATGTAGCCCAGGATGACCTTGAACTTCTGATCTTCCAGATTCCATCTCCCAAGTGCTAGGGTTGCCGGAACCGTTTAAATGGTTGTGGGGGAGGAACCTGCGGCTTCAGTATTGCTCATCCACCACACTAGCAACCAAGCCACATATCTAGCTTTGCTGATTAAACCAGAAAGGATGAGCAGATTGACAGGAAGTGGCTTGGAGGGTTCATCAGCACTGCCTAGCCCCACTCCACCCCAACTCACCTAAGGGGAAGAAGACACTGATCCCTTCAGGAAACTGGGTTCTGAGCCTTAGGGCAGCCAGCTGTGCTATTGTGCCTTGGATTAGGTTCTGTGCTGGGCCCACACAGACTGTGTGTGGGGTTAGGCAGGGAATGGAGGTTTGTTTCCAGTTGGTTTCAGGAGACCAGAGCGAGATGTCTGACTTTCCAGCCCCCAAAGCAGAGCCGGTCTGCATTACGGCAGAGGCGTGAAATCTCCCCTAAGAGGTTCCGTGTGTCATCTGCATGGCCCTGTCTCATATCTGGGAGCCTTCCCTGGACTAGAAAAGAGGATTTATACTCTGCCAAGCCTCCTCTCTGGCTCCAGGAGGGCTGCAGAACAGTCCAGGGCAGACCATGGGGCACCAACTGCCAAGACTGTAGCAGTTGACATCTTTGGAGGCAGCTGGAGCCAGCTTGTCTTACAACACCACCTCCTCCAGGAAGCCTCCCTTGCCAACTACCACCAAACTCCATATACCTCCTCCTCCTAATGGCCTGGGTTCTGGATGGCATCCTTGCCTGTGTGTGCTTGGTAAGACTGTACAACACACTGAATACCAGTTGTTTGATTTGGTTTGGTTTGACCGTGTCTCATCTATCCTAGCCTAGCTTTGAACTTGCTACATAGATGAGAAGGATCTTAATTCCTTTTCCTCCTGTCTCCACCCCCTGAGCCCTGGGGTTACAAGAGAGCTCTGCTCTTGCACACAGTTAATTTGGTCCTGGAGATCTACAAACTGAGCTACATTATAATAATGGACCCAGTGGAGCCTGCTGGTAGTGTTATCCCAACAATTTAGAAGGCTGAGGCTGGAAGATAAAATGGTCAAGGTCTGCCTGGGTTACAGAGTGAGTTCAAGTTCAAATCTACATAATTTAGTGGGGAAAGTCTGTCTCAGAAGAAAGAAGAGTTCTGGGGTGTGGCTCAGTGGTAGAGCCCCTGCCTAGAATCCCCCAGTGAGGGGCTGGGGGCGTGGCTCAGTGGGAGAACCCCTGCCTAGAATCCCCCAGTGAGGGGCTGGGGGCGTGGCTCAGTGGTAGAGCCCCTGCCTAGAATCCCCCAGGGAGGGGCTGGGGGCGTGGCTCAGTGGTAGAGCACCTGCCTAGAATCCCCCAGGGAGGGGCTGGGGGCGTGGCTCAGTGGGAGAGCACCTGTCTAGAACCTCGCAGGGAAGGGCAAGGATCTGGCTGGCTTAGTGGTAGAGCATCTCTAATTCCAGTCTGGAAGAGGCAATATTTCAGCTACACCCAAATGAGGAAGATGCCGTACCCATGGTATAGACATAGAGGAGAAAGGACCATCATGGGGCTAGAGCTGGAATGGCATAGAGGGAAGAACAGCAGGCAAGAGAGGAATGCAAGGCACACAAAGTTTATTGAACATCTATGTAGAGCCTGAGACTGCCTGAGTACTGTTGCACTAACATGTTTAGTGATCACAGATATCTGTTCAGTGCTCTAATGACTTCCTTTAATGAGGAGATGGAGGCACAGAGAAGCAAAGCCACTTGGCTAAGGTCACATAGCCAGCCAAATTTGTTGCCTGATACCGAGCTCTGGCTCTAGAGCTTGTTTCTCAAGTACAATAAGGTACAGCCCCTCTGGGATGCATTCCTGCCTTTTTCCCAGAGACTTGTAGACACATTTCTACACAAAAAATTAGTGTTCTCAATTCCAGTGATCAACACTCTCCCCCCAAAAGCCTCCTTATCTTGTTCTCTTTCCTTCCGAGAACACAAACCCTCTTAGTAATATGAACCTCTTGGGGTCCCCCCTAAGGGGTCCTCATCGGTGAGCATCATGGGGAGGGCCCCAAATCCCAGCAATGTTTAGCTAAAGGGTTGACAAGGTCCACACTGCAAGTGTCACCTGAGCTGCCAAACAAGGGACTGGTGTTGCCAAGCCGCAAGCCCAGCCCCTCTTCCCAACAAAGATGAGCTCACCCACATGAGGTCTCTCCTGCATCTCAAGGACTCTGAACTCCAACCAGCACCGCGGAGCCGGTTCCAAATCTCTAACTCAAAAAACCTGTCTGCAGAGTCCCAGCCACAGAGCATGTCCGCCACGCACGGACGGTGCTAAGGAATGACAAGTAGAGGCTGGGCTCGGCCGCAGTCCGGGGCCAAGGCCTCCAGCGTGGCCTCGCCAAAGACAAACTCAGCCAAGGCCCCTTGTCTGGAGCCACGGGCCAAATTGACTAGGTAAGGTGAGGATGGACTTGTGGCGCCCAGCAAGGAGGCCAGCAAAGCTGCATTGAGCAAAGATCTCGAAAGCTGGACTGGGTCTACACGGCCGTGAGCTGGAGAAGGGTCCTCATCATCAGAAGGGTGTGGATGGGCTTGAGTTCTCCATTTTGCTGCTATGATAGATGGAGGAGAGGTCAAGGGGCCCAGACCCGTGTGACAAGGGGAGTCCCTGGCATGGGCATAGACACAGAAGAGGACAGGCATCTGGTGACAAGAGAGAAGACAGTTGCATGAATGTGGATTGTATGCTGCGTGGGGCCACATGCGTGGAAAGACCCACCTAAAAGAATAGCTGGGGCTGAGGGAGAGACCTGGCCACCATCTTTGTTGGCCTTGGAGATGGAGGCCAATGTGGACAACGGAAATAATGGGGGAACACCCAAGAAAGGTCTCAGGGGAAGGTCCATGCAGAGCCTCAGAAGGGTCAGAAGAGGGCCATCAAATGTGGTGGTATACTCCTGCCATCCCAGCCCTAGGGAGACAGAGGCAGGAGCATCATGAGTTTAAGGATAGACTGGGCTACCTAGAGAGATCAAGGCCAGCCTGCTCTATGTAAGGAGACTCTATCTCAGAAAATAAATAAAGGGGAGAAAACCCTAAAATAGAAGAAAAGAATACAATTCAAGAACGCCAAATGGAAGAGCCAGATACAAAGTTTATAGAGTAGGGGTGATTGTTTGCTTTGTCTGTTTCTCAGATGCATCCCTTCCTCTTACCTCAATGTGTTCACCAAAACAGTGGCCCAGAACATCAGCATTTAGGGATTTTTTTTTTTTTATGGCAGTTCAGTATAATGATTTCCAAAACTTTGGCTATTGAGCTCAGCCCCCCCCCCACACACACACGTAGATCTGGGAAGTTGGGGGAGTATAGCTGAAAGTTTGAACTCTCAAAGCACACCACCGCGTGTCTCTTCCCCAGGGAGATGTGCCCAAGTGGGGCCCTTAAGACAGGGTTCCACCCAGAGAGAGCTGAATGAACAACGTGAACTTACTGGGGTTGCTTAGAAAACTAAGGGTCACTTAACAGCAGAGTGGGTGACTGAAAATCAACTGTAACACTGGCCGCTCACCTCCACCCCAGGACAGATGATAACTTGTAAAAGCTTGTGTTCCTGAAGCTCCCACACGAGGTTCCATGTAAAAGAGCATACTAGTCACAGCAACTGGACATTGCCTGTGCAGCCTTAGGGGGGAGGGAGGCTTGTAAATCTTTTACGTTTCAGAAACATCCTGAAATGTGTGAGTTGTCTCTACTCCCTGGTTTTATGAGCCTCCCTCCAGGAAGAATGTTTCTATCCAAAGGCAATAGCTATGCATCTAATACCTTGGTCTTTTCTAGTCATTAGCCCCAATCAGGAGATCCAGAAACCATCTATGTCCAGGCCACTAGTTGCATAATTAGTATGCATATATGCATGTGTGCATGTGTATGTGTCAGGGTCAACTTCAAGTGCCATTCATTAGTTACATCCCACTTTGATTTTGAAAACAGGGTCTCTTGTGAAACTGCTTAAGCTGGTTGCCCACAGATCTTCAGTTATCCATCTGTCTCTACCTCCACAGCACTGAAATTACAATCAGGTGCCACCACACCCAGGTTTCTGATATGGGTCATGGGGATCCAATTCATGCCAGCATGCTTGCACAGAAAGAACTTTAAAGTTGAGCCATTACTTAATCCCCAAAATATATGTGTCTCGTTCATGTCACATGGGCCAAAAGTTCAGTCTTGAGGAACCCAGGCCATTGGGTACAAAGAGATGGACATCTGCCACAAGGCATAGAGAATCCTGTTCAGAACATATATCAAGGGAGGAAAGTTCATTCATCCACCAAATGATACGTGTGGGAATGCTCAGCACAGCTCCAGCCGTAACAGCCCCAGACGAAAAACAACCCAAATGTCTGTCAACTGATGAACAGATAAACACATCGCAGTATGTTCGTGCAGTGGAATTGTCTCTGTAATCAACAAGGAATGAGTTTCAGCTACACGGAGTAATGTGGATGAATCCCAAACCTGAAGGCTGAGCCAAGGTTGCCTGACTGAAAAGAAGTATTAAGTTTATTAAAAGTCCTGTGACTAGTAGGTGGGCTGACATGATCCTATTGTCCCAGCTCCGAGAAAATGGAAGCAGGAGCGTGCCGAATTTGAGGCCAGCTTGGGCTGTGCATGAGATACTATTGCAAAGAATAAAGCAAAACAAAATTTAAAAAGTCCGTCTAGTCCCTCCAATGAAAGAAGCATGCATTAGCAGAGACTGGCTTAGTTGACTCTTTGGGAGCTCTGGTATGGAATCTGAATTACACAGATATAGAAAAGGGCTTCGGGGAGAAACGAATGAGTTGCAGGAGGTCCGAATTAGAAAACTGCTTACCTTGCAGTCACGAGGACCTGAATTGTAGCTTCCAAACCCATATAAATTAAGAAGCCCACCATGGTAGTATGTGCTCCTAATCTCAGTGCTAGGAGGTAGAGACAGAAGGCCACCTGGGGCTCACTTGCCAGCCATTCAAGGCTACTTGGTGCAGATCCATTGAAAGACTCTGTGTCTAAAACCAAAATAGAGAACCCAAGAAATGGCTCAGTGGTTAAGAGCACTCTCTGCTCTTCCAGAGGGCTTGAGTTCAGTTCCTAGCACCTATATCAGGCAACTCACAACCCCTGGAACTCCAGTTCCAAGGGATCTGATACCCTCTTATGGTCTCTGTAGATTCCTGCTGACGTGTACGTACCCACACTGTACATCACATCCACACATGCATATTAAAAGGTTAAGTCTTCAAAGGGGGAGAGGAAGCAGTTGGAGCTGGCTCAGCAGTTAAGAGCACTTGCTGCTCTCCCAGAGGGCCCAGGTCTGCCTCATAGCACCACACCAGGTGGTTTCAAAACCCCTTGTAACTCTAGCTCCAGGCGGTCCTATGCCTTCATCGGTATTCCACGGGTTCGCACACTCATATGTGCGCATGCCCACCCACAGATATACACATATATACGTGATTGAAAGTAAAATTAATCTAAAAAGAAAAGCTTTTATTAAACAGAGAGAGAGAGAGAGAGAGAGAGAGAGAGAGAGAGAGAGAGAGAAGAGAGAGAGAGAGAGAGAAAGTGAGCTGGGCAGTGGTGACTACGCCTTTAATCCCAGCACTCCGGAGGCAGATGCAGGTGGATCTCTGAGATTAAGGCCAGCCTGGTCCACAGAGAAAGTCAGGACAGCCAGGTCCTGTCAGAAACCCTGTCCCCAAAACAACAATAATAAAGTAGATGCTCCTGAAGAAAAACACCTGCAAAAAACCTCTGGCCTCCATGTGCAAACACACACACACACACACACACACACACACACACACACACACCTGGCCTGAGTTTGGTCACAAAAAACACCATTTTCAATGACCTTTTCTCAGCATGGCAGCTGCAGTAAGGACTACATTCCTGAGGTGGCTTTTTAGTGCCATGAAGCTAATACAGCCTTCATTAAAACCCTGAAGTATTATGTTTTCTTAGATAGCAATTTTTCTAAATTTAATCATTTCCTTCTGGAGGGAGGCTCTTTGAGACTCAAGAAGTAAATGACTGAAGCCTCAGGAAGTCCCTGAAACTGACCAGATTCATAAGGCCTTTTCCCCAAAGGTTATACAATCATTAAGGACTGTTGGGGAGAGTAGACTCTCCCATGTGTTGAATTACCTGCAAGTCACACAGAGAGCTCCAGGGTTCCAGCTTTCAGAATCATTGCCCACACTGAGTGGTCTTCCGGTGATGTAGCTTCCTTTGAATCATCTCTGCTCCTATAACTCACCCTTACCCACATTCCTATTAGTAACCCCAATAAACTCATTGGTTCACCAAGTTGGATTGTAGTAGTGTCTCACTTTGGTCTGCAATGTTTCCTTTTGGGGAACATTGAATTTGGAATTTTTGTTCATGTACTACAAAATAATACATACTATTCCTACAGAAATAGTAGCATATAACAATTTTGAGCTATCTGGTCAACTTCTGAGGAAGGGATTTAGATACTTGATACCTAGTCCTTCCTCAAGCTGAAGCAGATTTTTTTAGCTCTGTGGTTCTCAGTGGAATAAGGTTAATTAATATATATACTCTCCTCTCATGATGCAATCCACAGTAGATTCAACAAGTGATGGGCAGAGTCCAAAAACCTCAAAAGGAAGAGAGCAAGAAGGAAGAGGACAGAGAATTTAGAAGGGCAGTTGTGCATGCAGGGGGAGCAAGAGTCCAAGGCAAGGCATGTGCTCGGGCTGGGAGATGGCTTCAGAAAGATCCAAGGGGTCTCTAGCCTTCTGTGTCTGCTGGTTTTGAGAGGAGCACACGAGCAGGGAGAATTGTAGGTAAGCACCGAAGAAACACTCCCAACTAAGCTATACAGCAAGGACCAGGAGAGTATTAACTAGCTTTTGAGGCTTGGGGAGATGGCACTGTTCATTTTGGCCTCTGACCTGCAGGGGAATCTCTATGTTGTCACTGGCTGACCACTGAGATGATAGAACATTGAGTCCTATTATCCACAAGGAGTGTGGTCTATGAAAATATTCAGAAAATTCACTGGATGAACAGATTGCCTGAATTCATCAAAAGTCAGCAAAAGGTTGATGAGGAGATTCGGTGAGTAAAGGCACTTTGCCACCAACCCTGATAATCTGAGTTCGATCCCTGGAACCCACATAGAATGAGTGGACTTCCACAAGCTGTCCACTAACCTTCACATGCCATGGCAACCACGCATACACACAGAGATATACACCACTTACAAATAAATAAACATAATTAAACAAACTCAAAGGAAATGTCTGAGCCTTGTATGGAGGTTCACACCCTTAATCCTAGCACTTGGAAGACAGCTTGGTAGACATAGTTAGTTCCAAACCTACCCCTCCCCCGAAACAGGAAATAAGAAAAAGAAAACAACTCTTTGGGAGGGGGGAAGCCTGATCTCTGATCGAGTCACCAAACTATGATAGCCAAGTGTCTAGCTTTCTAGATTTTGATTTGTAGAGTATCCTGTTGATGTGAGAAGTTAGCATTTGTACCACAAAGTTAGCAGTGTTATTTAAAAATTCAAAATACAGAATTTCCACACCACTGAAAGAAAAGGCACAGATTTCTTTGCCCCAGAGGGACAGAGGTCAGAGGATAAGAGACAATGACAGGAGATAAAGGTTGAAGAAGAAGGGGAAGAAAGCAAGGAAGAGTATTTGTCCAGAAGGGACAAAGGACTGACGCTGTATAGCAAAGAGACAGACATGTCCTATAGGTGGGTACACAAAAGAAAACCCCTTGTTAGGATGAGGTGTTTCATTTTAATTGAGCATCTTAATTAGGTGAGCCAAAGGGGGCTTTTGATTGCTGCATTTCAATACTTTGATAGCTGAGCCTTGGTAGTCACCTGAGAAAGAGGAAGTGGCCAAATAAGGGAACAGACCTTGGAGTCTAGCTTTAGGGATGTAATCTAAGGCTAGCTAGAGTCCCTTCCATAGCCATAGTGTACGTGACTATCATGGTCAAAGGAGTAGAGAGACAAATGTCACATCCCTGTCAAGCCATGCTCCAAAGTCGTTTGGTTCCTAACAGTAACGATGAAGCAGGGCTACACTGGCCAGTCTGAGGTCACTGTAAACAAGTGTGGAGGGATCAGCCTGGATTTAATGTGCAGCTCAAACACCCAGAAAAATGGCAGAATAATCTCTTTCCGTCCCATCAGTTTGGCTACTGTACTCACAGCTTCAGTTTTGGCTGGCATCATGGACCATGAAGAAGCAGAACAAAAACACACAAAGGGAAAACTCTGGGATTCTTTTTCTAGGGATGTAAAGCATACATATAAATAAAATGTCTCAGGGGAGCTAGAGAGAAGGATGAGGAAATTTTATGAAAATACTGCAATATAATATAAGAGATTTGAGTACTACGATTTTTGGTTTCTTATCCTGAAACCAAGATATTAGGGGAGGTCTCAAAATAGTTCTAGGATTACCTAGTGAGGGGCCTCAGTGGTAGAGCACCTGCCTAGAATCCCCCAGTGAGGGGCTGGGGGCGTGGCTCAGTGGTAGAGCCCCTGCCTAGAATCCCCCAGTGAGGGGCTGGGGGTGTAGCTCAGTGGTAGAGCCCCTGCCTAGAATCCCCCAGTGAGGGGCTGGGGGCGTGGCTTAGTGGTAAAGCACCTGCCTAGAATCCCCCAGGGAGGGGCTGGGGGCGTGGCTCAG